>JALRMH010000050.1:0-279173 GCA_026119935.1 Endothia cerciana
CCCCCCCCCCCCCCCCCCCCCCCCCCCCCCCCCCACCCCCCCCCCCCCCCGCCCCCCCCCCCCCCCCCCCCCCCCCCGCACCCCCCCCCCCCCCCCCCCCGCCCCCCCACCCCCCCCCCCACCCCCCCCCCCCCCCCCCCCCCCCCCCCCCCCCCCCCACGACTATAATTCACTCCCTTCGCAAGCCGAGACGTGGAGTGATGATGTCCATCGCTACAATCTGGCTTGCGATCGCTGTGCCTGGCCCTTCTTGCATGCCCCGGCCCGTGTTCACAGCCCCGCGGACAGCTGCTTGATGGGGGTGACTGCCGTCAGGTGCAGATACCGGGCAAGTGCTACCAGTCGGGATGAGGATCGCAGCAGTCTCTTCCTTGATGTGTGAAATTCTGGTTGCAGGATGCAAGAGGAGGTGCCCTGTATTCTGAGCTGTACTCCGTGGTCCTGTAGCGACGATACTCGCACATTGGTCCGGGCTATGCCCGGGACCCGAAACCGAAAAGGCATGTCCTATTTACGCATATGCACGACATCGACTACAAGCCGATTGGGCGAGTGGCCCGGCGACCTTCGGCTTTCATGAGCCGACTCGCATCACGTACCAGATCCGTCGTCGGCTGGGAAGAGTGGCCTGAGACTGCCTCCTCGAGGAGGTATAGTCTTCTGATCACCGTGGCTGGTTTTCGTCGGGCAACCTTTGCCGGGCCAAGAACGGCGCGGCACAGCCGGAGTGATGTAACTCAAACCTGCAATGGAAAGGCTGGGGCAGGGCGAGATGTGAATATAAACCCTCGCACTCGTCAATGTCGTCACCCCGGGTCGGCATTTTCCATCTTAGCCTCAGAACCCGACATTGTCGACTACTCCGCCGCGTACGCAGTCATCAGGATGCAGACCGACCCCAAGCTATCCCTGGCTATCGGCCTCAGCCTCGCCACGGTGCAGGCTGCCCCCTCCGCGATCCCGCGAAGCTCCCCAGGAGACTTCCTTACCCTCTGCAGTGACATCACATTCAACAACGGCTGGCTTGTGGGATCGTGTCCTGCCGACAACGGTACCTCCATTACCAGCAGCGTCTGGCTGTCTTCGTTGATCGAACTGGACGGTGGCTCTCTCGAGGCATGTTGCGCACCCTTTCTATATCCCACCCGTCCCGTGCCCTCCACGCAGTAAGTATTGTTCAGTGGATTACAACTCCGCTGACAAGCCGTGACAGTGGGAAGTAAAGTAAGTCCGGAACGATCTGATAACGAGAGATCGATATACTGATCCCGTTTTGTCTCTACCAGTGGTGACTACTATGCCTCGTGTGTAAACGGTCCCTCTGGCTATCTCGACAACTCTACTCTCGTGTCCCAGTGTGAGCTGGGAGGACCAGACATCACCATCGACCTGGGTGAGCAACCTGACCTGCCTCAGCCCTGATCAGCACCACCCGGGAGCACCGCGAAATGTTGCAGCTAACCTCCCCAAAGCGGAGCACGTGTTCGTCTACGATGGCTTCCTCCTATCCGACCTCGCGGGGACACCGACCGGGCCGACAGCATCGTCTACCATGGTAGCCGTCCCGGACGCACCGAACCACTTCGAGTACCAGATATACTTCTTCAACTCGCTGCTCGCACGGTACTGCACGGACTTCGGCACGGAGGATGCCGAGTTCGGGGTCGAGCTCTACGCGGCCGGGCCGCAGACCTGCCACAGCTTCCCGCTCGCCGACTGGAAGACGTCCAACGGCTGGTACGCGGAGCCGCCCCCGTTCGTGGCCGTGGTGAACTACCTGAACTACGGCTGGCAGGTGTCGGCCTACGCCAGCGACGCCTGTGAGGGCGACCCGGTGGCGACCTTTGGGTACGGCTCGACGTACAGCGACGTGGGCTGCCTTGAGCTCGACGTGGCCGCCGCCGGCTTCAAGATCGAGCCGATGTGGAACGCCTTCTGGTTGTGAGGTGACTTGGGAGGGCGCGGGTGGGCAGGAAAGGGCTAGGTGGGAGGCCAAGTCTGAGACGCGTCACGAAGGATATGAAAGCCGGAGGAAGTGTCGTATCAGTGCAGATTCCTCATGTTATTGGAAGGGGAACCCGGAAGTTTGCAACTGTCACGATAGGTTATACCAAGTTCGATGTAAATTAGAAGTCAATGTAATGGTGAATTAGGCCCACGGTATCATAATTACCTGAGGGGAGTAGGTGGTGACCTCGGAGGCGAGAGACAGTGCGTGTGTGTTTGTATTACTTCAGGACCAGGAAACAGATCACTATGAATGGCGAGAGGCTGTACTTGCGCATTCTCAACGTATTCACGTCATTTGCCTCACAGTACCCCCCGGTCCCGGTGGGTGTCCTGGAGACAGGAGCATTGCATCTGCGACCTGCTCTGCGGTTGTAGGGGACACTGGTGAGACTTGGCGGGAGGAGGCGAACGTCCACTTATGGTTAGCCCTGGGTATCTATGCGGGTGCAGGGGATAGAGGACCGGAGGGACCGTTCTTTGGCATGGGGGGGCATGCGTGCATGGGCCGCTCCCCAACACGCCCCAGTCGCGGTCCGGCCAAAGGTCATCCTTCACGAGGCCTCAAGCCCGCCTGGCCACGCCACGCCACGCCACGCCCCGCCACGCCCCAAAAACCGTAATCCGTTGGTTTTCCAGAGGTCGCGGTGGGCAGACAACCAACCGCGTGAGGCCGCGGGTAAACATTCTTGCTGTCATCGACCTCGTCGCCCACCATGGCATCCACCACTCCGCTTCGCCGTATCACGAGGGCGTCCATGGCGCGTTTCGCGCACACTGGCAACGATGCGAGCCCCGCCAGCGAGGGCGCCACGCTAGATATCGAGGACATCATACCTCGGGCGTCGCGGGGCACGACCACCACGACCACCACGACCACCACCGCCTCGCGGAAGCGCAAGCGCAAGCGCACCGTGACCGCCCCGGTCAGGGCACCACCAGAAGACGTAAAGATCAAGGCTGAGGGGGTCGGGGTCGCGACGGCCCCGGGCACGTCCCCCGCCCGCCGCGCCCGCAAGCCCGCCCGCAAGACCCACGATCCCGACACCGGCGTCGAGACCGTCGCGGCCCCCTCGGACTGGGAGGAGCTCTATGGGGCGGCCAGGGCCATGCGCATGCCCGGCGGCGCCGCGGCCAACGCGGCCGTGGACACGATGGGCTGCGAGAGGCTGGCCGACCCGGACGCCAGCCCCCGCGACCAGCGCTTCCACACCCTCGTCGCGCTCATGCTCTCGAGCCAGACCAAGGACACGACCAACGCTGCCGCCATGCGCCGGCTGAAGACGGAGCTGCCGCCGCACAGGCCCGGCGCGCCCGCGGGGCTCAACCTGGAGAACATGCTCGCCGTGGAGCCGGAGAGGCTGAACGGGCTGATCTGGGCCGTCGGGTTCCACAACAACAAGACCAAGTACCTGAAGCAGGCCGCGGTGATGCTCCGCGACCGGTGGGCCGGCGACGTCCCGGACAGCATCGAGGGCCTGGTCTCCCTGCCCGGTGTGGGCCCCAAGATGGCGCACCTGTGCCTGTCGAGCGCGTGGGGCCGGACCGAGGGCATCGGTGTCGATGTACACGTGCACCGCATCACGAACCTGTGGGGGTGGCACAAGACGAACACGCCGGAGCAGACGAGGATGGCGCTGCAGAGCTGGCTGCCCAAGGACAGGTGGAGGGAGATCAACTGGCTGCTGGTCGGGCTGGGGCAGACGGTCTGTGCGCCGGTGGGCAGGAGGTGTGGCGACTGCGAGCTGGGCCTGAGTGGGATGTGCAGGGCCGCGGACAGGGCGAAGGTGATACAGGGGAGGAAGCTACGGGAGACGAAGGCCGAGGTAGGAGCCGAAGGGGATAGTGAGGTCATCAAGGCCGGAGAGGAGACAGTCGTACAGGACGTCGTCACCGATGGGGCTGGTATCGACTCTTCGGCGCCCACGGCGGCCAAAGAGGACGACTCGGACGAAGCTGCTCGGCCTACGAGACGGCACGGGAAACGCAGCTGAGCAAGGCCATGAAAACGCCACACATGCTGTGCCCGGCTGTTAGCACTGATTGTAGCACGCCGATTGCTCTTGTGCGGTTTCTGAACACATCTCGATGATCTCGATGTTGGACGGATGTTTTTTTTTTCTTTCTTTCTGGTTGTAGTTCTACCATACTGGCTAGGTCTAGTCGCTCCTCAACCCAACGAACCGGTAGTGCAAGCAGGCCCGGGTCCTGGACTCCGCCGATGCCCTGGATTCCATACGTGTTACGCCTCCGTCCGAGAAGACCATGTTTTGCTGGACCCCCCTGCCCCGGATTAATCAACGCCGAGTTCATTGATTAGATATTATCGCTTGCTTTCCGGCTCCCAAGGAGCGTCCTGCCCTAGCGTTTCCCACCCTCCGCCTGCCGCATCTGTTCAGCTGGTCTTGACGACCAGCGTCTTCTGGTTCTCCAGCTTGGCTGCGAGGCGGTCATGGGACTCCTTCTTGCACTGAATATCAACGTCAGTATCGTAGTCCAAGGCCAGCTTTGGTGCACACCGCTGAGGGAGTGGGAGGGGGGGGGGGGCGGTCACTCACGTCCTCTAGGCCATCGCACTTGTGGTCCTCGAGCAGGCGGTGCTTACCGCAGAAGCGGCCCTGACAGAAGGTGCAGTCGCCCACGATGCGCTGGGCCTCGGCCTTGCAGCCCGCAAAGGAACAGCGGATCTTCTTGGGCGCCATCGTGGGGTGTGGATATATATATATATATATATATATATGTGTGTGTGTGTGTGTGTGTGTGTGTGTGTGTGGTTAGGTACGGGATCGTGCGTTACGGCGGTTCTTGACAGGACGTCGGTTGGACAGAGGCGCTGCGCAGGTCAGAGCTGCTGAGGTATTGGGGGGGGGGAGGGATGGGGGGTTGGCGGCGAGGACCGGGCCGGACGCGGGTCTGGGTTTTCTTGTTGCTTGTCCGTGGCGTGACGAGTGGCCATCGAGGCGAAGTCACAAACGTCATGATACGGCGATGGTAGTTGCCGTCGAGAGCCGGTTGCTAACAGAGGGGCATCGAGTTTGTGACTCTCTCGTAGCGTTGGCTTTGGCGTTGATCTTGTCTCTCTAGGCAAGGGGTTGACATCCGCTGGCTCCCTGATCCGCTTAGTTGCCTGCATCGATGAATAGAAAGGAACATGGCGTTAGAGGGGAGCATAATAGGTGAAGATTATTGACAACTTAACTGACAAACCCCTGCTGGGACCCAGAGGATGATCCAACGAAGAAGGTCGTGGGGGAAAAAAGCGCCCGCGAGGTTTCAACTGCTGATGATAGATTGCCCCCCAAGGTGTCGCCTGTCACACCGTCAAGGGGCACCTTTTTCACAGGCGGTGGCATTCTTGTTGGGTACTCTTGGCTTCGTCTTGAACCAGGAAGTCGGACTACTTGCTCACTAATCACGGAAGAGCCGCCCTTGTATGGGGCGGGCATGGAAAGTATTTGTGTATCCACGTTCCTCTATCGATATACATATACAGTTCACATTGTAATAAGTCATGGAGTGTGTGAGGAGTTCCTGTATATGGATGGGATCGTGTGGTCTTGGCCAGGGAAGCCTTGATTCCAAACGGCCTGCCGAACGCCGCAGATTCCTTGGACCTGGATGTATCCGGTCAAGAATGATTCTAGCATTTGAGCGCCCTCCTTGTATAGTTTCAGGAATCAACACCACGAACTGCTCAGTGCGGCAGAAAACAGCATGCCTGGTCTGAAGACAAGTGAAGAGGCTCTTCGCATAAACAGGGTACTCGTGTAGATCTCATGCTTGCTGGATGCCTGCCGGTGAGCAGATTGTATCAAGGAAGCATCACCAGTAGGGCGGGTCAAACCTGAGTGACCCCCTCCGGCAGGCTGCTGCCTTCTACCCACGCCACAACAACGCCCGAGAACAACCGAGGGTCCTGGTAGAACCAGAAATGCCTCATGGAAGGGGCCTCCGCAGCAATACCCCCCAGCCTCTCCGCCACGGCCCTCGCCCTCTCGAGGTTGTCATTCGTCGGTAGGAAGCCCCTCTTCGTGGCGGCGGCCACGAGGACCCGGACGCCTCGTGCCGCGAGCGCCTCTTTGGCGCCGGCCGCGATCAGCCCTTCGCCGTCGGCAACAGGCATCGTCAGGATGTCCGTGGTGGCCGTGCAGAGCCGTATCGGCCTGGGGCCACCAAAGGTCTGGGAGCCGCGCAGGCCCGGGTCCCCGTCGATCAGGTACTCGACCAGCCGGTGGGGCGCGGCGTACGTGACGACGCCGTCGAGCCAGAGGGCGTAGGGCGTCACCGGCGACCGGACGAAGCCGCCGGCCGTGCCCGACACGAACAGCGAGAGGGCCCGGTCCGGGTGGTGGGAGGCGAAGTGCAGCGCGATGTTGGCGCCGAAGGAGTGTCCCACGACGTGGGCCTCGGCGCCCCGGGCCCTCGCCGCGACGAGCCGGGACAGGTGTTCCGACGTGTTCTGCAGCGTGAGCTCGCCGATGCCGGGCGTTGTGGCCGCCTCAGCGTGCTCGGGGAGCGTGGGGATCAGCAGGTGGTATCGCGACAGGTACGGGTGCACCGGGTTCCACGCCTCCTTGGAGCCGAAGGACCCGTGTATGAGCAGGATGGTAGATTGGCTGTCCTCGTTGGCCGACAGATGAGGCAGCAGAGGAATGTTTCGTGTGGTCCCGTGTTGAGACATTGGCTGCCTGCTGTCTGGTACCGGGCGGGCCATCAACACTGCTGCCCAGAGCTCACAATGCACGCGCAGCGGGGGTGCGGTTTGGGACCGAGCTGCCTCCGCAGTGGATTAAGGTTGAGGCTGTGTTCGAAATGGCTTTGCTTGACCCAAACTGGGCCGCAATCCTTCGGCCAGCCCTTCAGTGCCTCCACCGCTGCTGACAACATCCCAGCCGAGTGAGGTGCCCGTCTTCCTTCTCTGCAGGCCTCTGAAAACCCCAACTGAACTAAACTTACAGCCCACAGGGGTTAATTTCTACCACCTCGCCACCGAGGCCCTACATATATCACTTGCGGTTCTAGATTGTGGTGGCGATAATCAGGCCCACTCCTGGGCAAAGACGGTGTAATACGATTGGTCTAATCTCCATTTTCACACGTCCCAGGACGTCAGCCTACTTGGTGATACTGCGCTGGTTGATGCTTCCTTTCTCTTTGGATGCTCTATCTTATTACCGGTCTAAAGAGCCCTTGGGCCTGATGGTGCTGAGATCATTTATTACAAGGATATGGGACGCCATTGTTCCCCGAGGCCATCTAATACCGCGACCGGCGGATCTTCTTCCTGCTCAGCTGGGCGACGCCGTCCTGCATTGCCTTCAGGAGGCTCCAGTCGTAGCTGTCCTCAGCCAGCGACCAGGCCATGACCCCACCCAGGTCCTTGGCCTCCACGATGTCGGTGAACTTCTGCGCGACGAGGTCTGCCGTGTCCCAGGTCCAGAACAGGCCCGCCTCGTCGTCGACCCACCACTGGCCGCCGCGCACGGTATCCGTCTCGCCGTTGGTGAGCGCATCGGCGAAGGACTGCGCGGTCGACTTGGTCGCGGCGGCACTGCAGTTTCCATATTCGCTCTGGCAGCCCGTTCCGCAGTGCGCGGTCGTGTCTCCGCAGTAGCCGTACTGCGAGCAGCAGGATCCCGAGGTGGCGGCGCCCGTGCACTCGAAGGAGGTGCCCGTGCCGCAGGAGCCGTCGGTCGACGCGGTCAGGTTGTCGGGCGCGGCGGTGGGGAAGGAGGAGGCCTCGAAGGTCACGGCGCCCGACGTGCCGGTGTCCTGGCCCTCGGCGTCTTCAGCGAGCGCGATGGGACAGCCGATGGGGCCGACACAGGTCGTGTTGGCAGCGAGAGTGAAGAACTTGGCGTAGAACGCGATACCGAGGTTCATCTTCGCAGGGGTCATACCGCGCGAGATGTAGGTCTCGATGGCGGACAGAGACCCATTCACGTCGGTGTGGTGCTTGGTGAAGTTGTCACGGCGGTTCATCAGATCGTAGGTCATGACGTTGACGTAGTCGACTGCAGAGTTGATCTGAGGGACCGAGTCGGCCGTGAAGGCAATCATGTCGCGCTCCAGGCCGGGCACGGCGATGGAGAGCTCCTTGTCGCCGATGGCGGACTTGATGGCCTCCAGGAAGAGGGGATAGGTCTCAATCTCGGAGGTGAGCTGGGAGTTGGGGACCTGCTTGTAGTCGTAGCCGTTCCCGGCTGGGTACTCCCAATCGACATCGATGCAGTCGTAGCCCAAGCTGTCCAGGGTTGTGGCCACGTTCTGGGCGTACGCAGCACGGGACGCGTTGCTTGCAGCACCAAGGCGGAAGCCCGCGAGGTCGCCCCAGCCGCCGATTGCCATGCAGACCTTGGTACCATTGTCGAACATGGCGCGGATGTCGGTCAGGTTCATGAAAGGTGTGTATGTGCCCATCGCCTCGCCGTCGACGAAGTAAGATGAGTTGGCGAAAGCAGTAATGACATGCGTGATGCCTGCTGTCATCGTCTTGTTGGGGAGGACGGCAGTATGATATCTAGCACCTGGTCAGATTCCCCTTTCACATCTTCGTCCTACTAATGAACCTCCGACGGCATGAACTTACTGGTCAAAGTAGAGGGCATAGCGAGGCGCCGCGGTTGCTGGGGCGACCACCGCGGCGGCCGTCAGGCCTGACACGAGGCCGGATACGCGGACCATTGTGATGATTAACTGAAGTGTGGAAGTGTCGGTATCAAAAGAAGAAGAAGAAGAAGAAGGAGAAGAACGAGAGACGAGGGGTAGAGCGAAAGGCAGACGGTTGGTTGGGTGAAGAAGGCAGAGCCTCGAGGAAAGAGCGTGGCCATGCCACCATTAAATAGCAGAGTGTAGGTTCAAGATGCAGCGCATACAAACCTTCTTTTATTAAAATTCAGGACCGCGGCAAGGAAGGAGCAGTGAATAACAACCCACTTTCTATCAGGGGCAAACTCTAAATCACCCGCAGGCGAACAAAGTGTGCGGGTCTGTACGGGCGTTGGGATCGCTCGTGAATCACGGGGTTTCGCGATTCTCCATGGGGACCTCCACACATATGATCGCCGCGCTCTCGGGGTCCAGGCCATCTTTTTCCGTCGAGATCTAGGCCGTGTTGTAGTCAGGAGGACGCTAACTACCTACTTCAGTATGCAGCTGATTGTGTCAAGCGGGCTCGCAACATCGCAGACGGGGATAGCACATAAGTTTCCAATGCTTGGCAAGGGTCTTGACTCGGCCCACCCACGGCTTCTTGGCCATTTTTAGTTGGTCAGAGCATGCTGCCCCTTTCAGATGAAGGAGCTGGACATTTTTATGCATTCGCGGAGACTACCAAATGCCCGGCATGTCCTCCTCAACGGCAAAGCCGGAGACGAAAAACTTACCGCGAACTCTCTCTAAGGACGATGACCAGGATAGATCGGTGAGCAAACATAGTTTGACCGTTGAGATTGATCACACGTGTTGGGCCTCGCTGCGAGGAATTCAGCCGAAGGTTGATGGTATATATCATTTGAGAAATCATGCTGTGGCCGCAAGGTTCGAGCCAGTGACGGTGTCGCCACATCTAGGTCGGAGAGCATGGCAAACGTGAATGTATATGCCCCCTTCCCCTTCACACTACCCCCGAGCTGATAAGGGCGTCAGTCATTGTACAAAGAACTCCCGGATCGAGGAGACAACATCTTCCGGTGCCTGCTCCGGTATGTAGTGCCCTGAGTTCACCGCGTAGCCGTCCACGCCGGCGCCCTTCTCAGTCACCTTGCGCCACTCGGCCAGGGCATCGAAGCATTTCTCAACGACGCCGAGCTTGCCCCACAGCACCCGTAACGGACATCGGATGTGCCTGCCCTCGGCCAGGTCCCCCCGCTGCTCCTCCATGTCCAGGGTCGCCGCCGCGCGGTAGTCCTGACACATCGCGTGCACGCACTCCGGGTCGCTCATCCCCCTGACGTACTCGCCGAGGCACTCCTCCGCGAAGATGCTCACGCCGTCCGCCTGCCGGCCGCCCATGAACATCTCGGCCAGCTGCCGCGGGTTCGCCAGCAGCATGGTCTCGGGCATCGGGCTCTTCTGGATGAGGAAGAACCAGTGGAAGTACGCCCTGGCGAACTCGAGGTTGGTGGACTCGTACATGGCCAGCGTGGGGCATATGTCGAGGAACATGGCCTTCCTGACTCGGCCCGGGTGGTCCACGCACAGCTTGTGCCCGACCCTGCCGCCGCGGTCGTGCCCGCAGAGGTAGAACGACTCGTACCCAAGGCTCTCCATGGCCACGGCGCAGTCGCGCGCCATCACGGACTTGGCATACTGGGAGACGTCGCCGCCCGGCTTGGAGGAGGAGCCATACCCGCGCAGGTCCAGCAGCACCACGGTGAAGGCGTCCGTGAGCTGTGGCGCGACGCGGTGCCAGATGTGGAGGGTCTGTGGGAAGCCGTGCAGCAGCAGGAGCGGCGGCAGCTGGGATGATGTGTTTGTGCTGCGCAACCCGCGGATAGTCACCTCTGGGGAAGTCTGGGTCGTGACGGACACGGGCTCAAAGTTCTCGAACATCTTGGGCATTTATATAAAAAAGCAAAATTGCACTGGGGGATTTTTTCGCACCAGAGATGAGAATTTCGGGGGTCTGTTGGTTAAGGGGAGGTTTGCCAAAGAGCAACGATATATAAGCCAAATCGATTACTTCGCGGCGGATGTGGGGACATGTCGTCGTAGTGGGAGGGCGGATGAAAGGGCGCACGGCAATGTCTTTGTCCGCCGTGAACGGGACCGGACCGGCAACCCCGACGGCGGCATGCGAAGGGGGAGAGAACCCGGACTGTCTCAACACCGATTGAAGCTTTATGGGCCACTAAGGATATCGTGGAGATACAAAACTCCAGCCCAATATATTGAATGAATATATATATATATATATATATATATATATATATAAGACCCTCTCACATCTCCCTGTGAATAACTGTCCGTGTGAAGTCTGCCCCGCCAGCCTCCTATCCCTCACTGAATCACCGCCAAGAATTGTGTTCGGCCCTCTCCTCATTCAAGCAAAATGTCTGCCAGTCCCCTCAAGATAGCCGTCGTTCCAGGTGACGGCATCGGCAACGAGGTGATGCCCTTCGGGGTCAGATGCGTGCAAGCCGCCGCCAGAGTGTTCGGCATCGCAATCGAGCTTGAGCACTTCGACTTCGCAAGCTGTGCGTACTATGCCAGACACGGCGACATGCTCCCGCCCGGCTGGAAGGAGACCCTCGCCGAGTTCGACGCCATCTACTTCGGCGCCGTCGGGATGCCCGACCAGGTGCCGGACGACGTGTCGCTGTGGGGGAGCCTCTTGAAGTTCCGCCGCGAGTTCGACCAGTACATTAACCTGCGCCCCTGTCGGTTGATGCCGGGGGTCAGGTGCCCCCTCGCGGGCCGCAAGCCGGGCGACATTGACTTCTGGATCGTGAGGGAGAACACGGAGGGCGAGTACAGCAGCGTCGGCGGCAAGATGTTCGAGGGCACGGAGAGGGAGGTTGTCATACAAGAGACCGTGATGACGCGCGTGGGCGTGGATCGTGTGCTCAAGTATGCATTCGACCTGGCACAGAGCCGGCCGCGGAAGAAGTTGACCAGCGCGACCAAGAGCAACGGCATCAGCATCACTATGCCCTGGTGGGACTCCAGGGTGAGGGAGATGGCAGCCAAGTACCCAGACGTTCACACGGACAAGTTTCACATCGACATTCTGACCGCTCACTTTGTCCAGCGGCCACAGATCTTTGACGTCGTTGTTGGAAGCAACCTGTTCGGAGACATCCTCTCTGACCTGGGACCGGCGTGTACTGGAACGATCGGTATCGCTCCCTCGGGCAACATCAACCCGGACAAGAAGTTCCCAAGTCTGTTTGAGCCTGTTCACGGCTCTGCCCCCGACATCTACGGCCAGGGGGTTGCAAATCCGGTCGGAATGATCTGGGCCGGTTCGATGATGCTCGGGCATCTAGGACACCAAGATGCAGGAGACTTGGTCCTCGAGGCCGTCGAGAAGGTGCTAGCTCGCTCAGAGGCGGCAGTCCTGACGGCGGACCTGGGAGGTAAAGGTACCACCAAGACTTTGGGTGAAGCTATAGAGCGGGAAATTCTGGCTGGTGCAGGGTCATAGGTTCGGGGACAATCTAGGCTTTCCAGCGAGAGGTGGCACGGCTCGTCTCCATCCAGGTCTCGAAACCTGCGTATGTTCTGCTATTTGCGGACTGCATCTGTCCAGATCTCCAACCACTCGAAGGGAACCGAGGAAAGCAATGCTATGGTCTTGATGGCCGCGTCCGGCTGGATGGAAGAGACCCGTCAGCCGACTTGATGAGTGGTCTCTGGGCCAGCGCGCCTTGCTGTAGCGTCCAGAATCTGCGTGTCTAGGGGAAACCAGACGGGTCTCGGAAGTGAGTCGAGGGTGTTGTTCTAGCCTAGGGGCTGCTTAAAACGACCACTTATCCAGCACAACGACGGCTTGTGCCTTCTCTCGTATGTCTATCGCATCCACGAATTCACTTTATATACTTCAAAATCTTCGGGTTCTAGCTACTCTGTGAAGTCGTATCCTTCAGGGAGACTAATATGGGATAGACCGACCTCTCTGGGCGCATTAACCTCCGATGAGTTGTACGCAATGCAGATCTCCACCTCCGGTCCTTCGTAGGTCTTTGTGTGCTTGGGGTGCCCGTATGACTCTATCATCGGCGCTTAGCCATACTATCACAGGAGTGCTCCTAGAGGTTCAATGATCATAGCAACATATAAAGCCCACATTTCCATTGAGAGAAGAAGTACTACCTCCAGGCATGCAGGCTACAGCTCAAGAATAAGGAGAAGGCATGATCTATCAAGGGTCCAAGCACAGAAACAACTGCTCTTGGTCTGAGCATCCTCAGGATTTCGTCCGGGTACGGAGGGCGTCGTAGGATACTCGGAAGCTCCTATAATGTCGACCACTCAGATGCGCAATACCATTCACACGGAGCCGCCCCGGGGGACGTGGCACCTCTTTCACAGCCATCGTTGACGACTCCGACTCGTCTCTGTATTCTTCCTCCCGCAATGAGAAGACCCGACTCCTCCGCCGAGCTACCCACCGCACGGCTTCAACAACGGCGGTCTGGCGGCCACCGATAACGACCGTTTCCAGTCCCCGGCCCTAGCGGACGACCCGCTCACCGTCGACGCCCACGCCGCGTACCTCGACCCACCTCATTGCCACCTGCCATCGGGCTGGTACTTCTTCCCCAGGCGACGAAAGGGTGGTGGCATGCCAGACCTCACTAGACCCCGGGACGAGGGGCTGGAGGCTCAACTCCATCAGCCGGGGCAAGTGGATATTCTATAGAGGGGCTAGAGATCAAGGATGGTGTCCTTGCTGTTCTAGTGCCGAAGGTATTGGTGCATGCCAGAATGTGGCTTCTAATGGAAAATACATAAGACCAGGCTGTGCTGGGACAGAGGCGGCGTTGTGCCTTGCCGCCACCAGGACACAAGAGAGTGGTGGGTGCCTCGCTGGGCTATCTCGGCGATGATACAGAGGCACTAAGGTTTGCAGAAGGTATTCGTGTTTCAGTTATTTCTTGTCTTTCACCTGTACTTAAAAGAGAACTTAAAGAGATAGGTTGTCCGTGTGAAAAAAAAAATGTTCTATCTATGATCACATGTTGAGGCAGACCGATTTGGAGGATATCAATACCTGGATAGCAGTGGAAAAGTCCGAAGACAATATGAGCAACATGGAGCAGTGCAGCATAAGTTTGGACAGGCACATGTACTGTGGTGTTGCGAGATTTGATCCTAACCATCTTTATTTAATGCCCAAGTATCTTCATGGTAGCCTTGTGATTTCATCACCAATCATTAACACGATGGCCCAAGAACCTGCTAACCCTGCCCCCAAAATCTTTGAATGCATGATTCGTGAACCTACTTGTCGATATCTCTCATCATCTTTTGCTGATCTTCTCTGAAAATGCTTAAGACAACTTGTGCTGTGGCGATGTCAGACAACTGCCTGCCGCTTTTCAATGTCCTGGTTCTCGAACTCCTGGTCGAGATTCTTCTCCTCAGACATAGGGACTGGTCCGTCTGAAGAGGATTTGTGTTGGTTACGACTGCGGTAGACCACCTGATAGGTCTGGGCCTCGATGCACTGCCCATCCTCGTCCGTCTTGGTCCAGGTGTCGCTGATCGGACTAGCGTAATCAGCGTACTGCGTCCCGTCAGCCTCCATCTTGCGCTTCAGCTCTGAGTGTCTTTCCCGGTCCAGAGCTCGCAAGTCTTCGTCTCTTGCCAGTATGGCCGCGACCCAATTGTTTCTAAGGTTGCTGTGGGTATCCTGAACCGGAAGAGGTGCAAATTGAGCAAGTGCATCCTGGCTACCGCGCCGGGCACCTTGCGTAGGGTATCGATGACCTTTAACATGCAGCAATCTGCGACCACGCTGGGAACCTTGACCGCCTTCGCCTTGGTTGCCTGAGATACAACCATGCGGCTCAAGGCTGTCAAATTTCGGTGTGTTTGCGTCCCGGTTGCGCCGACTTCGACCTCGGCCACGTTGCGAACTGCGTCCTCGACGGCCATCCTCGCTGTCGCTGGAACCTCTCCGTCCTCGTTGAGGTACTCGACTGGAAATAGGCTGAACAGGCGGTACAAATGTACTGCCCTCACTCTGATCTGCATCTGAATAATTCATTTGTTCAGCAGCTAGGCCGGAATCTGGATAGACCATTCTGGAGTAAGGAGTGTTGTCAATCATTTCCTCGCAGGCAGTATCGGAAATATCTTTGTGACTGGAGATGCTGTTGGAAAGCGGCTCCCGAGGAGTACACGGCTCGTATCGAAGATCACTGGTCTTGCCGTCACGCGGCCGTCGAATGAGTGTCTGACCCCCAATACCTTCAGACTGTCCCTGCGACGCGATGGATGTCTCCTGTCCAGAGTGGTACACTTCGTCTTCATCGTCAGAAATGAGCAGTGGATCATCCTCGCTTGCTGAGGCGTCACACTGCAGGTTGTACTCTTCCTCGGAAGGGTACTGATGCACCATGTCCTCTTCGAGTTCTTCAACAACAGGGCTTATATTTCCATTGGTGTTGAAGTTGAAGCGGTGCTCCATTGCCTGTCCCATTAACTCGTTGAAGTGACGAACAAGCATCTCGGTGTCTGCCAGCGCATTGAATGCCTGATCAGCAGAAATGGATCGAGCATCGCACTCGCGCTCCTCGATGGCCTTCTTTGTCTTCTTGTGCTCCTCGCGTTGACGCTCCATGGCGCGGGATAGAGGTGAGTCAACAGCAACGTGGTCTCGACGAAGCAACAGCTGTTTGGCTTTCCTTGATCCTCTCTTTCCCTTGAGCTCCTTCTGCTTAGCTTGCCTGACAGCCTGGTCAGAACGTAGACGCTCTTGCTGGCGCAGGTACCTGTTGACTCGAGTATCCCTCTTAACAAGTGAGGCAAGACTAGTGTTAGGGTCCTTGGCCAAGATATAGGTTGGGGAGAAGGAGTACAAATCAAGATTGGACAGGTCCACCGTGGACTTCCATGTCTCTTGGCGTGATGGGGTGGCATGCTCTGTGGACTCTGACGAGCCATCTTTGAGCGTCAATGACCTGACCTCCGTCTCTCCTTCAGAGGCTTCAACATTCACCTTGTCCTCCTCAGGGTTAGCAGTGGGGACATAATCATGCTGAACTTCCACAGACTCGGCAGCCTTCAACTTCTTGCCCTTTTTCTTGGGCTTTCGCTTCTTCTTTGCCTGGCTCTGCCGAGCGTGGTGGCTTCCTGTCAGCGCAGGGACGCGAATATCCTCTCCAGAATCCTCATCCCTGTCCTCCGGCGTAGTCGGACCTTCGTTCGTCGAACCAAGAATGACAGGGCTAGGAGCTGGGCTAGGGGGCCGAGAATCTTGTAGATGCTCGACCCCTTTAGAGCCCGCGACCTTGAGCCCTTGCCAGGATGTGTCCTGTTCGCTGATGTCTGGCCTGCTATCCTCCGAGGACTCTCTAATTGTGTTGGTGCTCGGGAGAGAGGGAGTAATGGTGGTCGTTGTCGCCTGAGGTTGAGCAGGTGATTGAGGAGGCGATGGCCGGATGGCCGGATCAGAGCCATACTTCTCATGGTCTGCCGGTTGAATTGCGGTGACCTCAGGGCCTGATTGCTGTCGCTTCAGCGCGGCAACGCCGCCAGCAGAGCCAACTGCGGTAGAATGAGAACCATCCACGCCAGAAATCGGCGACCGAGCACAGGAAGCAGCATCATGATCCGACGACCGGACAACAGAAGACGTAGCAGCATCTATAGAGACGCTGGGAACGACCCTCCGCTTGCGGTTCCTCCTCTTCTGACTACCATCCTTCAAGCCGTGCAGCTCGCTGTGGGACCCATTACCACCAGCTGGATAGGCCGCATTGAGCCCAGGGGTGCGGTTTGAAGTTGGCGATTGTGCGACCGGGTAGGATTTCACAGATGTCGTCAGACTGCCGCCATTTCTGTAGATCTTCCAAGCTTGGTCGAGCAGCCAGACCTGCCGCCTGCCCAGAAGAGCCCATCTGTAAGGCCAAGTGTTGGTGCTGAGGGTCCGAAGAGACCAGTGGGTCATGCGCATGGGATAGAAAGGAAAGGTGGCGAAACGAAGCTCGTAGTCCAAAGAAGACGCCTGTGCAGGAACCACACGGATGGCCAAATGCTCAAGCTGCTGAAACTCGTCAAGGGAAGACGCGATATCTTCGAGGGCGTGCTGGTTGTAGGTCGGGAGGCTGTTGACTGGGTATGAAGAGGGAAAGTGGATGCGCACGCGGCCATGTCGGGTGTACTTTCGAAAGTTGGGGTTCTGTAGCTGTGAGACGATCTTCTGAAGGTAGCCTTGGGCGGCCTTTGTGTGCACCGCCTTGAGGTCCACGTCGATCTCCAGACCGTTGACGTTGTAGATGTAACGAGTGAAATCCGCGGAGATCTCTTTGTTGACGAGATGGAGATTGCATGGGAACTCATCAAGATGCTTGAATGTGGTGGTGCCGTAGGGAGTGGCGGGAACGAAGCGTTCGGGGACATTGCGGTTGAGGCCCCATTGAGAGATCACCCAGTCGAGCTTTTGTTCGTCACGGCGATCACGAGACCAGGCAAGGGAATAGATCTTCTCGCGAACAAGGCGTAAGGGACGGATGGTACCGAGGGAATCGACTGGGTCAGGTCCAAAGAGTTTAAGGAAGGGCCTGCCACGATCATCTGGGCGAGCGGCCGCCTGGGAAGCTGTGATGTCGGTACCGCTCATCTTGTCGCCGTGGAAATGCCTGATGATTGGGGGCGAGGAGCGGATCGGAAAGAAAGGTCGTCCGTCTGCTTGCAGGGTTTGGATGGTGGCGCAGATGGAGGAGCGACCGACCAGGAGTTCTCTTGTCCAGGAGTGAGGGACTCTGCCGATTGGCGCCGTGCAAAAAGAGCTTTGTCCCGTTAACAGCAAGTTCTCGGGCCACTGGTGCCATCCCCTAAGTGCTTGCTTACCTTGGAGATGATCAGAAGGAGACCACGTGAGTTCCTTCTGGGTACTTTGTGTGGGTGGTCGACGAATGAGATGCACGGAGCATGTAGCCTGTTCGGAGCCAGGATCCAGAGGTGGATCGGACCTGGAAACTGATCAGGTAGTGAGTAACTTTAGGATCGTGGGGAGAAAGTTAGCTGACGGCCTGGCGACAGATCCAAGATGTAGGAGGGGAGCAGGCGAAACAAAAAGTGGGTACCTGCAACAGTTGGATAGGGAGTGGCAGTATTTTCTCTGCTCAGTCCCCTCCAGATTCTGCGTGTTCGATTGCCGGGATCAGGAGAATGAAGACGCCAGCGAAGGTCATGACGGTCATCACGCCCAGAATGATGAGCCACATCAACAGGAGCGTGTCCATCTTAGTGGGCCATCGCAGAGGGGGGTGGGCAGGGTGGGTTTGGTGATCTCAGAGTGCGCAAAGCAGGTGACGCTGAAGATTGATCCGAGATGTCTTTGGAGAGGTGCAGGTGAAGAGGGCGAAAACAAAGGAAATCGAAGACAGGATCGACCCTGACTGATATGGGACAAGGCTGAGGAGACCAGGAAGACAGTCGTTCATTATGTCCTCCTCGTGCAGATGCACCTTCCCATCCCATCCCGACACGTCAGAACAAACGGCGGCCAAGCCTGCCATACCTCCTTCCTCATGCTATTCAGAACCCCTCCCACCCCCTTCCAACCCAGCAAGACCCCTCGCCTACAGGAGACCACGGAAGTGAGCCTACAGGAAGCCATCCTATACGTGGGCCATGCCACGTAGGAGGCCGTTCCGCACAGAACAGAGGGAAAAGGACAGCCTTCTCTTCCATGAGACGGTCGTCCTCCTGGACGCAGTGTACCCGCTACTAGCACAGTACCTGAACACCTCAGCAGACACACCCTCACCACTGCAGACGGCCGCTTTGAAACAGGTCGGGGGTGGTGTGCCCATGATTTGACAGAGGGGCTCCGTGACGAGACTGGGCCAAGCCACCCATCCTTGGAAGAGAAAGCTGTGTGTCACGTAGGGGGACGACGAGGAGGCGGCGGGTATGGATAGCCCAGAGATAAGGTGATAAGTTGCAGGTGATTCCATAGCAGGATGAGCAGGTCATACGGATGACAGTCCCTCAAGGCAAGCAGAGAGAAAGGCAGACGATCAGTTTGAGGACGGGAGAGCAAAGACAACGCGATACAACACACGAGATTATGCAAGACCCAGACTCTGTGCCAGCACCCACACGAATCCACGTCGTGAATAACCACAGCACTGAAGCAAAGAGCAGTGAGCACGGCAACTGATTATCATTTTGGCCGCCAGAGACTACCTACGCTGCCATCCTATCAGGATGAAGAGGGCAGCAAGATGCATGCCGTCTCTCCCCTTCCTCAATCAAGACCACTGCGGTGTGGTGGTGTAAAATGTAGATCTCAGAATGAAACTGAAGCCAGACGGGATCACTGGCGTCCAGAGATTAACGAAGGATCAATTTCCTCTATGAGAAGCACCAACGACACTAGGACGTGTCCGACCATCCTGCAGCCTCATCAGACCAAAATGGTGCCTCTGTGCTGTGGTCGGGCGTCTCAACTGACATGAGGAAAGAAGAAGAGAGGAAAGAAAATTCCCGCCAAATTCGAACGCGGGTTTGAGATGTCGTCGCAAGCGCTGCAGCGCGCATCCCTGCCAGTCCTCACGTGACCTGCCGAGCTGGGGCGACGGAGCGATGAGCAACTGGCTGCCTCTGATTCGTCGAGTTTAGCCGAGGAGCCGGGCGCGGATGGATACGGCAGTCGAGCATCATCGACCTCGCCGGTTTCAACCTCACCTTGGCCCTTCAGTACAGCTGGCGCCCTGATGCTGGCCGTCGATTGATCGTCCTCGCACCCTCGACGACCCATAAAACAACGACGACTACACCACTGGATCAATCGAGAGCTCACCCAGCCAGGATGATCACCTCAAGAGCAGGCCTGACGGCCGTTCGCCGGGGTAAGCATTCTCCCAGATGCCATCCACCCCGGCCGGGCACACAGCACCCACGACATGCCTCGCATTGCTGTCTGGGCTCCCCAGGTTCCAGGTCTCGCCTGGAGCCTCGTTCACCCCCATAGGCTAACAGAAACGCCCTGTAGCCGCCAGACCCTCTTCCTTCTTTACTCCGACCGCCGCCGCCCTCCTCCAGGCGCAACCCCTCCAGATCCGCCGCACAGCAGCGACCCAGCCCATGACCCCCCTCGATGCACAGTCCCTCCTCGCCAAGCAGCGCCTCCAGCGGCCCGTGTCGCCCCACCTCGAGATCTACGACAAGAAGCAGACCATCCTGGGCTCGTCCATCTTCCAGCGCTTCACGGGGATGCTGTTCACCGGCTCGCTGTACGTCTACAGCATCGGGTACCTCGTCGCACCGCTGGCTGGCTGGCACCTTGAGAGTGCCTCCGTCGCGGCTGCATTTGCGGGACTGCCGCTGCTCGTCAAGGGCGGTGTCAAGGTGGGACTGGCGTGGCCGTTCGTGTACCACGCGTTCAACGGGATCAAGCACCTGGTGCACGACTGTACGGCGAAAGGGTTCAGGAAAGCGACGATCAAGAGGACCGAGTATATTGTTTGGGGGGGCTCGACGGTGGTGGCGTTGGGGTTGGCTTTTCTTCTATGAGCGCGAAGGAAGGTCAAGTCAGCAAGGGAGTGGGGTTCAGCGCGCATCAGTAGCAGACGAAGTACAAAACGCAGATTATTGCGCGAGCGATGAGGACAGAGCCGCCGTTTTCGAGAGACGGTAGGTAGATGTATTTCGAGCAAGAAGAGAATGTAGGACACAACCTGGGTCATGATATCACACAAGTCTCTACATGTACTTACTGCCTTCGTGAACTGCTGATCCGATGTCTTGGACGCGCCCCCCCGCCCCCCCCCCCCAAAAAAACAAGAACCCCACCCCTCGGACATCTACAGGACTGGTGGATCAGAGAGACTTGGTGACGAAAGCGAAATTGGGCGCCCGGTGGGGGATGTGCTGGGCAGGGCGCAGCATTATTGGCATTAGTCAGGAACAGCCATCTAGAAGTGATCGAGGTGGAGCATATTGCTTGGTGACAACCGAGGAGATAAATATACACCCCTAAGGAAGCAACTCGAACTTAATTATAGGCGGCTACAATCTGGGGTGTGTATCTCGTTGAGCGAAGACTTATTGTTCCGCGTATATAACCAGCGCCGTGCTAGTATGGATGGAGCCGGAGAGTCTGAAACGCTATTGATAGCGTACATCCAGAGTGAAGCGTTGTGGCAAGTGTTGGTGAGTATCATTTTCACTCCTAAACACCTACATCCTAACGCCTTTCTTAGGTATCAAAGTAAGAGCCAAGCAAGCCTTTTGAACCTCCCTATGTAAAAGTAGCCTAGACTCCATTGCCCCCCCAAGCCAGACTCCCATTCGCGCCGACAGGCCCGTTCCTAATCGTCCTTGAACGCCTTGGCATCCAACACCAGCCTGTTCAGCCGCTCCTTCCGTAAATTGAACACCGCCCGCCCGATGGTTGGGCCCAAGAAATCCTCCAGCTGCGTGGCGATATTCCCCTCTGTCCCGCTGTTGACTCCGTTCATCATGTCAAACTCTGTCTTATCGATGGTTTCAATGGTCTTGACGATCGCGCCGAGCAACAGGTCGTATTCCGTATTCGAGACGCCCTTCTCTCGGAGCAAGGCCAGGATCATGGTGTCGAAGGACTTCAGGTTGGGCATCAACAGCACCCGCACTGACATAGGGCCGCCGGCTGCGCTGAGGCCGCAGACTGCGCCGAACAGCACGGGACAGGGCTTTGACGGGTCCAGGAAGTACTTGAGGCAGGTCCTCGTCAGCTTGGGTCGCAGACGTGTGTTCGACTTGCTGTAATTCTTGGCGATCTTTCCCAGGACGCCAGCCGAGAACTCCCGCAACTCGTACTGCTCCTTGACCGCATCCGTGCCCTCCTCTGATCCCAGCTTCCTACTCATCAGACACGTCAAGACTGGCGCACTGAGCGGGCTTGCATAGGGGTCGAGGAAGAGGTTCGTGTTGTCGAGCAACGCATCCGTAAGCTCCATCATCTGCCTCAAGACGAACGTATCATCCAGCCTATGGGTGACCTGGTTCGCGATGAAGTTGACGAAATATGGAACAAGCTGGTGCAGGCCCGGGTCGGAGCGCACCGACTGCAGCGCGGCCTCGCGGAGCTGCCGGACCTCGTCGTCGGGGTTGTCGTCGAGGATCGCCGACTGGATCTTGTCGAAATACAGAACGAGCTCCTTCGAGATGATGTGCCTAACATGCGGTCTGAAGGAGACGTTGTCGTTTCCGGCAAGCGCAGCGAGGGCGGGATTCGCGCCGGGCCCCTTGGGGACGAGCTCGGTGGGGCGGGATTCGATGGTCGAGGGGTTCTGGGGGATGGTGGGCTGGACGCCTTCTATCGCGAGCCAGTGGGCTAATTCAAGAAAGGGATGTCAGCAGACGTGGGTTGTGGAGTAGCAGAGAACACGGTGTACCTGTAAACGTAGCATCTCGAGGCACCTTAGGAAGCGGCGCATTGATGAGCTTCTCAAAGTCCACCTCCTCATCTTCGAGGTAAAACAGGGGCTGGCCCGGTCCCATGCTCGCCTCTCCATAACGTAGCGGTCGCGTCGAGTCGTAGCCGTAGAGTGGTTCCACGTCGAGCACCTTCAGCGCTTGCGACACGTCCTGGACCGTCAAGGTGGTGCGGCCCGCGAGCCGCATGAAGCGCAAGCTCTCAATGATAACCTGGCCCAGGCGGTATTCGACATCTTGCTGAAGGACCTTGAGCGCTTCCTCGTTGAGGGCGCCAATGCCTACGGACTCGGCGACATCCTTAACATTCTCGGGGTTCCAGAGAAGCCGCGACTCCTCTGCTGGCTTTGGCGGGGCCGCGGCCATGATGCCTGGGCTCGTGAAGTTCAGCCGGCCGCCCGCGCTGGTGTTTGAAGAGACTAGGACGTCAACTTTGATGCTCAGCTAGCTCTTTCGCAATGATTTTAAAGATTAAAACCAGATGATCAATTGCAGCTTCTTGTTTGGCCTCACGTTTGGTGGTTCGAAAAAGGGCCCCGCGGTGCGGCGCTCTCGTCGAAGAGGGTCGGAGCTTGGTGGGTTAGGGGAGTGAAGTCTAGCGAGGCTGACGCTGTGGTTCAGGTCAGGTCTGCAGGGCTGACCGCGGCCCAACAGGCGGAAGAACGCTAGAACCCCAACCTGCGATACCAGTTAACAGGGGGTTTGCCTGCCGCTGAACTTGGCGAAGTGGGACCAAATATGACTTCGCCAACCTTTCGATACCTCACTTGAAATAGCTGCTGCCACCGACAGCTCCCGACTTAGACACGTTCGTTCTCGAGGCATACACCCTTTGTGGCATGCATGGATGCTTCCCAACTCAATGAGTTCCTGACGTGCTCGATATTGGTTCAATAGCCCCGCAGAGGCAGTGTCACCTCTTCCGATTCAAGGGCTGCAGGCGGCTTGTTATTGCATGATCGACAGGCGAATTGGGGTCGTCCTGACCCTAAGCACCTATGCGAACGATGCCACAGAGTCTATGGCACCGTGTTCATTGTCTCAACAGGCTTCGTACGGGCTGCTCGTTATGTGACTTCTTGCCATTAAACTAGCCACCGTCTACATGAACTGTCACCGAATATGCCGTCCCTCCCCCCCCTTCACGGCTGCCTCTTCCCCCGTTGATCAATCGCCAGCCCCAGTTCACTCAAGACCCTGGAACCTGCTACGCCTTCGAGGCTCCGTGGTGGTTCTTGGTGGCGTGCTCTGAGCCAGCTTCCACGCCGTAGTGGCCTATTGCTGTCCGTTCTGCTAATGTTCCTGTATAATCTAGTCGGAGGCAGCGCGACTACTAAGCTCTCGGTGCCGTCAGATCATTTGGGCCGTTCCGGTTCTCTCGTGGATGTCCAGGTGAATTTCTGGCTTCTCGTCTTCTCATGGCCTAATGCTGCTCCCGAAAGTCTGCCTTGTGAAATTCCATCTGGCTGGTTGGTCAACGACCCAAGGAAGCCCTAGAGTTACAGGACATGAGAAACGCGATACCTACGATGCTTGCTAAAGCTGGGCCGTCTGAAGCTGTAGTTGGGACGCGCGCCTTCAGCATCTGTCCAAGATCTCCTCCGCCACGATGTAGCTGTGCTTAACACACAGGAAAACTCCCGATTTGTGGACGTGAACTGGTCCGTGTAATGAGCGCCGCGTACATTGCTACCTTACGTACTTGTTTGCCTCCATTACGATTTTGGATGGTGGGAGACAGCCTCCCGCAAGGCTCCCAGAGTCCGATAGATCTAAATATTCCCAGCCCCTCGAGATATTCATCCCATTTTTATTTCCTTCACAAAATGTACTCCCAAACTCCACTGCGCTCATTACATAGCCAGGAAAAGCCCAGCCTATGGCTATCATCTAGCGAAAAGGGGTATTCAATGAGTGACGTGAATGTGGGCCACATTAGCCAAATATGTCCTTGCCCAAGAATGTCGAGACGTGCGGCTCCAAACCCGACCGCAGCCATCTCATTAGAATGCAATTATGTCATTAGAAGCGTAAGCCCGGGTCATACACTCGGATCAAGCTGGCCGATCATATCCGATGCCTCTTTGCCAAGGGCTGTCACCCCCTGTCAGTCACCGCTCGAAAGTCGTCCAGAATATCAAACCAGGAGGAGAATAGGAACTCACCTTGCATTATTCGCAGCCCTGTGCGACGACACTCCGCTTACCCCCGAGGTCGCACTCCCGTCGCTACTTGCTAACGGGCTCACTGGGACTGGTACCCGGGATGGATCCATCCGCATGCTCGCGGAGGACCCGCTTGTGCTCGGGATGGACGAAGGTCGTGCCTTTTCATTCGTCTCCTCACTTGTCCCGCTGTTCCTGTCCGACCTCCTACCAACCGCTAGTCCCCTATGTCCTGGCAGGTTCACCGTAGACGAGCCGATCGGGAGGATTGAGTCCTCGTCGTCCTCGTCGTCAAGAGGGGCCTTCACGTAGCCGCCCTCGCCATGGTCTCCTCTTGCAGCGGCAGCAAGAGCATCCAGCTGCTGAGTCGTATTGAGCACGGAGCCGGACTTCATGAATGAGGTACGGTCGTCGGCCATCTGGTAGCGGTTATCCGGGTTTGACTTGAAGAAGATGACCACGGTGGTGATGATGAGGATGACTAGCAGGATCAGCGAGACAGCTGCATTGAGGATCCACAGAAGGATGCCGACGACACCGATCATGAGGCCGGGCCCGTCGAAGACGTCGGTGAAGATAAGCAGGAAGATGGCATTGAGGAAGTTGACGACGCAGATGGTCACATTGATAGCGTTGGTCGACTTGTCCATGTACGGGCGCAGGACGCTGGTGGCGATGAGCGCGGCAATCTCGAGGATGATCAGCGCGACGGCTTGCGTGACGCCGGATCCTTGGCCAAATGCGACAAACATGGCCTTGAGAAGAGTGTGGAAGAGCACCGGGATGATGAAGTAGTAGGCGGACGCGCGAAACTGGATGTACAGGAAGCCCCACTTGTTGAGCGCATGCTGGTCCGAAAAGAGGGCGTAGGCTGGGTTCTTGTGCAGAGCGATCTACCGAAAATTAGCATCCCCAGAGGTATCAATCCCAACTCTCAGCCTGGGGGGAACTTACGGAGCGCCTCGCCATACGGAAGACATTCCATGAGGCCCAAGCAAGAGACACAATCACACCCAAGAAAAACCCTACTGCCAGAACCATCTCCGCCGGAGAATCTCCCTGGGTCAGCTCCCAGAGGCACAGGACCGAAAGTGGAAGAAAGCCAACGAGGCTGATTCGGAACAGGATGCCCTTGAGGTGTGTCCCTGATACATCCTTCGTCAGTGTGCCTTCCACGTGAAGTCGTCCGTAGATATTGACTTACGCCAGTCGCGCCGGAATTCCACGAAGGTCTCGCTTCCCATCCATCCAGCCCTTACACCGCCCTCGCAGATGTACTTGAACGTGATCACAGCCAGCGCACTGAGTACCAGGAAAATGCAGTACCAGATCAGGCCGGTCATGAAGAAGTTGGTGGTCTCGATATTCGCCTGGTACGCGTATCGCTGGATCCCCGTAACCACGTAATCTCCAGAGCTGCTCTTGATGTTTCCCGATCGCTTCGCAATGTTTGAGACGTGTTCCGCAACAGTATCAGTCCTAGGCATCATCGCAACAGCCCTCCGGAAGAGACCACTCTTGAGCAGTGTCTTGTCAGCTCGCGGTGCCATCGCAGCGGCCCTTCGGAACAATCCGGCGTTCTGGACCGGACCCTCGAGGAGTGCCATAGATCGCTTCTGCACCTGGACCGAGACCTGATTAAGGGAGTCGAAGATGCTCGCCGCAGTTCCACCCGTGGATCGCTGGTACCACGTGAAGATGTTTTGCATAAACTGGACCCTGATGATCCCCAGGCTCCACGACAGGTCCTGTGTCCAGGCCGCGACGGAGGGCGGAAGGGGTGTGGCGACGAGACCGACAATGGCCTGCGACTGGAAATAGCTGCAGAGCGCCAACGCGTTGGCGGCGACGTGGGCTGCGGCGTTCTGGTGGCCAAGACCCGACATCAGGGCCGAGGACGCAAGGGCCAGACCGGCGACGACGGCCGTGATCCATTTCACGGCCACAAGATCGACCGTCTTTCCGTTGGAGACGGCGGCCTGCACGCAGGCAACCGGAGACCCATCTGTATCATTGATATACACCTTTACCTTGGCGTCGATGTCGGGGAACGTGTAGGCAATGCTGGGGATCACGGTCTTCGCGCTCGGATCGACCGGAAGGGTGAAGGGGTTGTTCAGGTTGCCAGGGCTCATCGGACAGAAGCCTGCAAACTCCTCCCCAGCGGTGCAAGGGTCGATGGTCTTTCGCATGATCTGGTATCCGTACGCGGTGATCTCGAAGTCGAACAAGACGTTTCCCGACACGGTGGAGGACGCCGTCATGTCGACGGACATCGAGTTGTTGTCAGGCGTGTAGACGACATCGAACAGACTCGCGGAGAAGCCGGAGTCGGCCTGACAGGTACTGAGTGATGTTGTGTAGAGGACCCATTCGGCGGCGGCGGAGGTGATCAGGGAGGTAAAGGGTAGCAGGGCCAAAGGCAGCCCCTGAGCCTTTGGGAAACGCATCGTGGATGTGTTTCGTGGTCTGATCCACCGCCCAGGGCGGTCGGTTTAAGCTTGTCGCTGAGCTTAATGCAGTGCTATCGTCGGTCTATGTCGATGTTTCGGTGTCTTGCTCGAACAGATGATGCACGGATGGGGCGGAATCGATGAGTGACCGGAGCGTCGTCGGGCACAGGCAGGTAGGCTCTGGATGGAGGGACGAGGCTGGGCAGGAATAACAAGCAGGACTGGATTTGGAAGCGAGTGAATTCTGCCGGCTGAACGGGGAGTTGTGTTGTTTAGCGAACGTCAGTAGGTTGCGGCAGACGTCGACACCGGATCCGACTCGTGCCTCTCCGCCTTCTGGTCTAGTTGCACGCTCCTTGCCGTTGACACGTGAGACAATGGTGTCGTCGTAGAGTGCGAACGAGGACTGGGTCCTGCTGTGAGCCGGGAAGGAGGCTTGAGCGCAGCAGCACCACTGGAAAACGACGGGAACAAGACGTCAAGATGGAGTGGGTGGAGCGCCTGGCTGGGTGACCAGCCAGTCAAATGTGGCACCAGGATGGCCGGACCCGAGCAGACGCAATCAGGATTCGCTCCAAGATTTGCTCCAGGGGTTCCGCTGCCAGATCGGGCTGGGCTCGGATGGTCTCACTCGGGTGGGCCAGAGTCGTTTTCATCGCTGTGATCACCTCCGCCAAAGTCTGCCCACCTCCACAAGCAGGCCGGCCCGTTGAATTGGCTCCCATTCCTTGGCCCACCACCCCCGGAATGGGGTCGCCAATCCTCTTTGGTGTCGCTTAAGGATCTTGACCAATCGCCAAGGACATCAGCGCGGCAGTGCAGTAATCTCGTATCGCCTTCAGAGGCCGACCATGGGATTTCTTGCGCTTCTTCAGCCTGTTTTTCTGAGCAGTTCGGTCTTCAACGCGAAACGCAGCACCAACTTCGACGTGGGATGTGATCTACCTCTGTTTGAGATGACCCATATTTCCTTGCTTTACGGACTATCGCAAGCAAGCTGGTGACCGCGCTCAAGATTTCAGGACTTCTCGCCCTGCCTGTTGGAACTCGACGGGTAGATCGGAATCCGGCAGCTCTCCACCGGAGCACCGGGGCTAGTAAATATTGAAGTGCCGAGCCGGTCATGCCCCAGTGGTCATAGGGTCTTCTCCGTGATCATTTTACTCGTATTCCGAGTACAATTCCCGCTGGGTCTTTGATGAAGGGCCACCACAATCACACTTCACCAGTATCAGTACTGCGAAACTCAGACGGACCATGAACCTTTTCCTGTCTACAGTTGGTTCCTCCAGGAATACCAGACAAACCCAATGTGGTTGCGAAAAGGGTGAGGCCTTGGGTGTGCAAGACAGGCCCAAAGGAACGGGGGCGGATCCAACGGATGATGATGTCGAGGGGCAAGCAGAGGGCGAGGCCAATCAACATGGAACTCGGCCTAGCTTTTGCCGGGCCTGTCAGCCAAACATGCTAAGGGCCATGAGGAGACCCCTCTGCATACCGCCGGCTACTGGCTCAGATCCAATTCCTCGAAATTTACCTGGGCATGCAAATGTTCGGATGCATGTTTTTCTCTACAGGCTCATCACCGGTCTCATTCCAGTGAAGATCAATATTATGATTTCAAAGAGAATGCCCGAGACGCATGTTAGATGGGTCAACAACTCGTCCACATCGCACCAGCAAAGCCATTTCACCCACGGCACAAGCTCATTACGTAATCCCATCTTACTCTGAGCGCGAAGGATTGATTGTGGAATGAGATTTCTGCCGGCGTCCGCCGAGACCTCTCTTTCGCCATGAATTGCCCAAGTGGGAAGTCCTGATCCTATGTCAGAAGTTGAGCTCCTCGCTGACCATCGTGGCGATAGAAGAGGTGGAGGCGGCATAGGGCGACAGCCTCTGTGAAAGAGAGCCCTGAGAAAGCTGTTACGTACGGCTTTATATGACTCAATAGATAGTGAATGGGAGAGTGGGAGAGGCCAGCGGTCCGGCACCTAGGCAGCTGAAGCAAGGCGTCGCGCCTAGCCGTCCAAAGGTGCCCCCCCCCCCCCAAATAAAAAGGCATCGCAGACCCACAGGTCGATTGCATGCCCAGCAAAATAGAGGCTGTATTGAATCCATATATCAAATCAGAACAGATGCTCTGGACGTAGTTCATACGGCATCGAAATGCAGAGTGGTGCCAGCTACATTGCTTGGTTGGAATCCAGCGCCAGGAGACTCACCGATAACCTGCGTGACTTGAACTTGTGGCGCGGCGCCTCTATGTGCACATATAAATCCATCACAACTTCGCTTTGGGTATAATAAATAGTCCCTCAGCTGCGGTCAACTTGATCTCATTATCGCTTCATTCCATATAGTCATAAACATCTTCCTACCCTCCACTTTGTCCAGGCTCGCAATAAGCAGATAAAAGACCTGGCAGCGTGACCGCACCTAGAAATTTTGTATGCATGAACCCTGTCATGACTTCTCTGTCCGCTGAGATGCCGCCTCGCCTTCGCTCCAAGCGAACGAGATATCCTGCTATCTTACCTAAGAGAGCTATGATCGTGCCCACCTGCGGCTTACCGACGCACCCTTCAATCACCGACCCGAGCGTGACAAGGACCTTGGACTCTGCCCAGATGGTATCAAAGGCTGCGGCGCCGATATCAAGCTTCTGTAACCCAGATTGAGGTACAAGATGAGCATGTTGGCGACTGCATCTGGCGAGTTGAGCGTTGAGACGAAGAGCGCACCCACTGTCCCTGGCCTGGTCTTGAGGTTGGGTGGATGTTTCCAGATGCGTACTGATCCGGTGCTATGCCTCGCACGCCAAGCTATCGCTTTGAACTGTTGGGCTCCATCATCGCTGGCGGACGTAAGGGTTGCTGGGGTCGTGGCTTTTTGACGGCTCGTGATCGTTTCATCAATAAACCTCCTGAACAGGTGCCCGTTGTTATTATGACGGCCCTCTGACTTTGCCCTCGCTACCGAGCAAGTTTCTATGGCTCACCCAGCTTTCAAATGGCCGCTGATCTTATGTCTAACTCATACCGAGCTAAGGGCACACAAAACCCGCACCCACGGGTTGAGTCGTGCACTGACAGTTTGTGATGATAGCAGTGGCCTCAAGTCGCAAGATAGCTAGTCGTAGAATGTCGTATAATCCCAAGGCCATAATACACTCAATCCTACAGGCATCTACAAAAGATACCAAGTCTGTAAAACTTCCGAAAAGAAAGCAGGACATGCCACATGAAGGGAGACCGCGGAGTCCAAGATCAGATTGAATTGGTGCTGTTTCACCAAATTGCCGCGTTGATGAAACAGTCGTGGATTCGATCTCACGAGAACCTGCATCGGAAGGTTGTCTTCGACGTGTTGTCTCATACAGGAAGCGTATTCTACTCCTTAGTGCATATTTTCTAGCCTCGCAAATAGGACGGAGAAGGGTGTAATTATCGGAAGTGGTGTCAAGAAGAACCACGAAGGTAGACAAGGCAGGCCCAAGATGAACTCAGCATGTGAGGAAGGGGGGTCCGGCACGATCAGGCCTGTGGCACGAGGATATGGACGGCAGGCATCCCGGAAATTAACCTCAAAAGCATAATATACAACGAAACATAAGGTACTCGTGCTTGTTTACAGTTCGACACTGATACCTACGTCGTGTCTATACCTCGACTTTGACTGAATCAAGCATAGCCTTCGGGAGACTTGTCAATCTGCTCATACAAAGTCTTGAACGTGCTCGCCGCCGACAAGTTTGTTCTATCAGGTCTCTCACCTTCACCTTGCCTCGGGTTCCCGCGTCATATCTGTTCAGGACATATTTGTGTTCGTCTGACGAGTTTTTCACGACCATTCATTCTGGCAGATGGTATCAAACACTGGATGCCCATTTCCTGCCCAATTGGCTGTACCCTTCCTGCCACTCAAAATGGGTTCATTTCTGCTATTTTCCTCATACGATTCGTGCGACCTTGCTCTGGAGCCTCGATCATGAGGACACACGGCTGACAAAAGAGCAATCGACTGATTCTTTACAAAGTGTATTTGAAGTTACAGGTGCCCAGGGTCAAACTGAATAATGCTGCCAATTACGATCAGCAGAGAAGCGGTAAACAAGCCTGAAAGGAGGCTAGGTACCATGATCGACCGCCGGAGATGCAGTCCATTTTCACTCACACCGTCCGAGACTCTTCGAGGTTGCCCCAGACTTCCCCACCAGGACAAGCTCGAGCGAGCGTTGCAGCGCGGGGCCAAGAGAAAAACAAATGCTAGAGTGCGGAGAAAATGGAGCCGGCCATACAGGCGCACATGCTCGCTCCACTCGGACTGACTGGGGGACGCGATTACGTCCTTGCCGTCATTAGGCTTGGCTTGCTAGGATCACTACTCACTACTATCCATAGTATGTGTGGATTGTGCCCGCGCTTTATCCTCGCTTTGATCGCACGATCCGTGAGAGGTACGCCAAGTGTGGGGAAGAGCTGTGGGCAAGAATGAAGTATAAATTCGTGCTACTGCCACCTAGCTGAGGGCCGGGGCCCACGATGTGTCCACGGCCCTCGGCGTCCTCTCTACACCTGCCCCATTTCCCCTTCAGCCAGTGACCGTCTCTCGGCGATGGCTTCCCTCCTTCTTGCCCTGCTGCTCACCAGCAGCCAAGCTGAAGCAGCCTCCTTCAACGGTCTGGCGGTCACACCACAGATGGGCTGGGATGACTGGAACGCCTTCGCGTGTGATGTGGACGCGGACCTCCTGACCTCCTCAGCCCGCTCCATCGTAGACCTGGGCCTGCGGGACTTAGGCTACGAGTACGTCATTCTGGACGACTGTTGGTCTGCGGGTCGCAACACATCGGGCGGTGGCTCCATCATCGTGGATACTACCAAGTTTCCCAACGGTATGGCTGCCATTGCGGACGATATCCACAGCCTAGGTCTCAAGTTCGGGATGTACTCGGACGCGGGAAGGTGGACGTGTGGGCAATACGAGGGCTCCCTCGGTCATGAGACGGTCGATGCGCAGACCTTTGCCGACTGGGGCGTGGACTATCTGAAATACGACAACTGCTATAACCAAGGCGAGGCAGGGACGCAGTATCTCAGTCGCAATCGGTATAATGTCATGAGCCAGGCTCTCAATGCTACAGGGCGCCCGGTGCTCTACTCGCTGTGCAACTGGGGCGAGGACTATCCCTGGAATTGGTGAGTGTGGCAGAGAGAAGAAACCCCTTCCCGCGAGCACCAATTCACTGATATATACTCCTTTAGGGGGAGCACAATCGCAAACTCGTGGCGGATCTCAGGGGATGTCTATGATTCCTTCGATAGACCAGATGCTCGTTGTCCTTGCGACGGCCCGGACGCCTGGGACTGTGGCCTGCCCGGCTTCCACTGCTCCACGCTTAACATCATTAACAAGGCCTCTTTCATCGTTTCGAAGGCGCAGAGCGGAGGTTGGAATGACCTGGACATGCTCACTGTCGGCCTAGGCGGGCAGACAGATGCGGAGTACGTGACGCAGTTCTCGATGTGGTGCGCGGCGAAGAGCCCGCTCATTATGGGCAACGACTTCTCCAAGATCAGCAACACGACGCTGTCCATCCTCATGAACGCCGCGGCTATCGCCGTGAATCAGGACCCGCTGTACTCCTCAGCCGCCCGCAGGTGGTACTACGACACCGCAGACAAAGACGAGAACGGCCGGGCCTCAATCCAGATGTGGTCCGGCAGCCTGAACTCGACGACCGATAGCGAGTGGGATGACATGGTCGTGGTGCTCATCAACGGCAACAACTCGCCGACAACTATGAATGCCACGCTGGCCGATATCTTTATCGACTCCGGCACGGACGGCACCGCGCCACAGGTGGCCATGAGCTGGGAGGTGCGCGACCTCTGGGCGTACCGCCTGACGGAAGAGGAGGCGCAGGCTCTGATCGATGCTGCGAACGCGACCGACAGCGGAAGCGGGCTGGCGGCTTCAAACGTGACCAATGTGTACAACGCCACAGCGACGTCGTACGCCGAGGGTCTGGCGGCCAAGGATGAGTTGTTGTTGGGTAAGGTCGTCAGCACGGTTGCTGCGCAGGGCACACTTACGGCCAGCGTGGATCGGCATGGGGCGGCCATGTACAGGCTGAGAGCTGTGCCCACTGCTGCTGCCGTGAGGAAGAGAACCGAATTATGAGGGAATAGGCCGCAGCTGTGACAAGTCCTGGGCAGCATGATAATACCAAATAAATGCTTTGCCCAAAGGTCTGATTCCAGCCCGTCAGCTGGGCGCCCGCCAAAAGTCCGAATACCTCGACAGCTTGGAGAGCAAACAGGACTCATAGGCGAACAAGATTCACGCAGAAATACTGCATTGTAGAAATGCCTTGTGATTTGCTGCCGTGCTTTTCGGATTGTATCGTCCTATGTACAGGGCTCGTCGCCGCTCTGCTCCCTTGAACCTCTTGTCCTTTATCGCGACTTCGCAATAGGCTCCCACGCATCGATCTTCGGCTTAACACTAAGACACAATTAGCTCGACCCGGAGAGGAGGAGGGCCGTCGCTCGCTCGTGACGCACGTGTTGTATGGCTTGTACGCGCCCCTCGTCGCCGTGTAGTTGGGGATGTGGTGCGGCTTGGCCCAGCTGCGCGCTACCTTGGCCAGAGGATCCACGGTGGGAGGCTGGTCGACGGCGTAAGAGATCCATGCGTGCCAGAGAGGCTCGATCTGGGCGCTGTGTGTGCGTGCTCCTGTCAGCCTTCGTCCTGCACACTTGCCTTTGTGAAAAGGGGAGGGGGTAGTATTCGACGTACGGATCAAAGTCGTGCTTCTTGTAGTCCACCCATCGTGTCCGCACTGTGATCAACCGTTCAGCAGCCAGCCTAGTATTTGAAAATGTGTAGAATCATTCCGTACAGGGCAGCTCATCCGTCATGTTCTCGTAAAACTTGTTGCCAAACTTGTCGGTGCCGACAAGCGTACCGGCCTTGGTGTCGCCTAAGTTCCTCGTCAACGTCCCCGTAGGGCCCACAAATTCTAGGTCTGTATCATACCGATGTACTGTTCAAGAGGAGCGAGGAGTCAGGCATCATCTCGAAGCTGCAGACAGGTCGGTGAGAGTCGGACGTACGTTGAGTTGGTGCCAGTATTCCTGTGACGAAACGAATTAGCAGAGGGTCTTGATCGGATTAGGCGGGGTTACTACCTTCAGGCCAATCTTTCGAAGGTTGCCTAGCGTCCTCGAAATGGTCGACATCGTGGCGGCGGGTCAATTGACGAGAATTGGTGTAAGTTCTGTCCGTCGAAGGAGAAGCACAGCCTTGATGCGATGATGTTGCTATGCTCGACGACATTCCCGGCGGGCAGAGAAAGTGGGCCCCACCACTCCAATCACAGAGCTTCAGAGGTCAGCGCGGTACGTACCTCAGCCCCTGCCAAAATTTCCAGGACATCGCGACGTCGACCTCATGATGAGAACTCCCACAACCTTCTTCAGTCTCTCGCTCAGACGCGTCCAAATTCTGATCGCGTGTAGAAAACTCTGTGTTTTGACAACGGCAATGCTTGCCAGGGGCGCCGTTACGAGATGCGGCATTCTTAGAGCCCGGAAGCCGTTTTCCTTCGCCCGAAACTCCAGGGTCGCAAAACTTCAGCACGCTCGCCAGTATGCGACGACCGGCGCAGCTCATGCCTCGAGCACTATAAGCTCTGCTGGCATGCTCGCGCCCTTCATCAGCGAGCTGGACAAGATAGCACCGTCATTCCACATTCATGGCTCGCAGATTCAGATACTACAGACTCCAGCCGAATTCTACGACACGCTCAGGGACAAAATCCGCAAGGCAGAGAGGCGTATCTTCCTGTCGACGCTGTACATAGGCAAGTCGGAGCAGGAGCTCATAGCGACATTGCAGGAGGCCTTGAGGAAGAACCCGGAGTTGAAACTCAGCATCCTGACTGACGCGCTGCGCGGGACCAGGGAGGCACCTCAGCCATCCTGCGCGTCGCTGCTGGCGCCACTGGTCGAGGAATTCGGGCCGGGCAGGGTTGATATCCGCATGTACCATACACCGAACCTGACCGGCCTGCGGAAGAAGTACATACCCAGACGGATCAATGAGGGATGGGGCTTGCAACATATGAAGCTATATGGCTTCGACGACGAGATCTTGCTGTCTGGGGCCAATCTGTCCACAGATTACTTCACGAATCGACAAGACCGTTACCACCTATTTTCTTCAAAGGAAATCACAGACTTCTTCTGGGGGCTACACAGTGCTGTGGCATCCCTTAGCTTCAGAATCGAAGCATCAAGGTCAGCGGCTGGGTACGAGAAGGTTTGGCCAGCTGAGAATACTGTGCCATCACCGCTTGACAGCCCGAAGGAATTCGTGTCCAAAGCCACGTCAGGGATTGAACGTCTGATATTACCACCAAAGACATCATCACCTCCAAGAGAAGATCACGACACGAGTGTCTATCCCTTAGCTCAGATGACACAGCTTCTGTCACCAGATACATCGACAGAATTGCCTGCTCTCACCCACATACTCAAAACTCTTGCCCTGCCTGCGTTCTCCAACTCTTCCTGGACCTTCACTGCCGGCTACTTCAACCCGGCACCATCACTCACCAAGCTGTTACTTTCCACCGCCTCCCACCACAACGTTGTTATCACCGCCTCTCCCTTCGCCAACGGCTTCTACAAGTCCAAGGGTGTCTCGGGCATGCTTCCCGACGCATATACCCTCCTCGCCCGGAACTTCATTCGCGATGTCCACGCCCGTAAGAAAGACCTCGCTATTACTTTGAAAGAATGGCGGAAAGGCACAGTCAATGAGCCTGGCGGCTGGACGTACCACGCAAAGGGACTGTGGGTGACATTGCCCTCCGATTCTAGTCCTTCATTGAGTCTGGTGGGAAGTTCAAATTACACGAAACGTAGCTATTCGCTCGACCTCGAGGCGAACGCGATGATCTTGACGCGTAATGAGGACCTCAAGAGGAGGCTTGGTGATGAGCAGCGATGGCTGCAAGAGCATGCGACACGGGTCACCAGGGATGACTTTGCGAGGACCGAGAGGAGGGTCAGCTTGAAAGTGCGGATTGCAATGTGGATTGTCTCACTCGTCGGCGGGGCTCTATGAACTACTTGGAAAGCCCTCCGGTGGCTATTGTCCTCGTGTGGCCTTTCGTAGGACTTGTCTCTGATCTCGAAAGTCTTCGATCCAGGCTTGGCGCTCGGTCGCAGTATATTCATCAACTCGTCGTGCATCGACGAAGAAAATGAATACCTCACCTCTCCATCGATATCATACATTCCGAAGATTGTCTAAGACTCATACGTCTTGTTCGCCAGAGTAGTGGCCACGTCCGCTTCCCAATCAGCACTGAACGGGGGATCCCCTTTTTCCATTGATATTGGCGGGAACTACTCTGCCAGCACTGAACGGGCCGTCGAGAAAACGCTTCCACCTGCCATTCTTAGAAAAGATTTTGGAAAGCAACCTTACTGCTCGCGAACATGCCCACTTGCGTGCCCTGTCGAACGGCACCAATAGGAGCTGTAAAAGGCGCGAGCGCGCGGAAAAATTCCGTCTTCTTCGCTTGACTCCACAGCGAGCGACTCGACTTGCAGCTTTAAGGAGAATGGAGGAAGGCGTGTTGCCATCCAGCAGCTCAGGTTTCTCAAATTAAGCCTTGGGCGGGCTGATTTCAGTGCTCATTAGGCCCCAAAGAAATTTCAGCTTTGGCGAATAGCATGAAGGCAATCTCGTCGACGCGGCCGGCCACGGCTGCGAGGCATGCGTTGTGATCACTAGGACGATCCAGCACCGTGGCGTGCTTACAGACGCCCTCACAAGGATAGGCATATCTGCGACCCGCCGGCGGAGATGAAAGTACACTGGGATAGCCGGATGTGTTGCTTTTCGGCTCAAATATGCTCATGGCTTCACCAGGACCAGTTGGGCCATACAAACTCACTAGTTCGTGGTGGTGATATCTCTGGCATTCGTGTTTCAACGCGGCTTTACTATTCCTGGACAGAATCCGGCAAGGTAGCTATTTTGAGCCTCCCAGTCTAATAATTGCAAGGTGAAATACTGTCAGCGCCTCAGGACAAGGGGGACTGCCAGGAGACAAGGGCGCTTGCCTGCTGGCATCCCTCATGCTGCTCACCGTATGCCTCAAACGGGATTCAGACTTGAACTGCGACTTGCCTGCAGCTGTCCAGCAAGTTGCTCCGCAAAAATACAGTGATTACTCCGTGTCACGGCCGCGTGGCAATTATCGCTTTATGCAGGAGAGTTACAACAGTCACAGGATATCTGGTCCCGCGTTCAGGGGGCCATCCGGATAGACGACGTTCCGGCGCCTCCTTGCAGGGCCGGACTCGACCGACCCCAAACACGGGGCGCCATAGCTACATCCGGCCCGTATTTGGCTGTTAGTCATTCTTCCTACTACTCAATGGTCTGACACCCAGGCCTCGCATCCGAACTAGGAAATCCTGAAGACCTGCCTTGTGGACCTGCAACGTCGAAGCCGGCCTGGACAGCGTCCTGTCAAAGGAGCATAGCGATTTCCTGCTTCCTGTGCGACTATCTGCCGGCTACTAGACATCCGTGCTGACAAGACTGTTCGAAACCCCCACCAGTCTCTGCAACTCGATCTATCAGCCTATCCGAGAGCTCACCTGACTACCTGCTGTTCAGTTATTCGTCTGCAGGATCCTTCGGGATGGGAAAGAGCCGTTCATTGTGCTTCCGCTATTTGTGCTTTTCTCCGTTGCTAGGGGCCCAGGATGCGATGTTTGGGTTGCTCCTCCATCAGTTTCAGCCAATAGCCGTCTCAACCGCAAACAAAGGCTTCCGGAAACCAAACGTCCCGTCCCTGAATTTACATTATGTTTAGCCCTCCCACCGATGTGGGGTGTAGCAAGAGTACATCACCACCCGCCCTACAGTGTTTGCCCGTTTCGAGGCGCTGGGAGGAGATGATCCGTCTCTAGGATGCCAGATCCTAGACCTCGAGATCTTCGCTGAGATTTGTTTCATAAACAAAGTGACAACCCGAACGGAATGCTGTTCTAGTCCCACAGGCCTGGATGGTCCACGATCTACCCATCTAATCGAGCAGTACAAAGATTCCGATCAGCGTATTGAGATGCCCAAGAAAAACAGGGATATAGCTGGCGCATGAATTTGGTTACATTTCTACCATCACGTTCCTCTCCCCAGAGAACTCCAGAGACCCGTATGGATTGGCCAAGTCGCAACCATCTGTCCTGGTTAAACATGTCTCGTGTCAAGCTCTTCAACCTCACCGCCGCAGCGACACTGCTGCTGTCGTTCTTCCTGGTGTCGATCTCAGCCCAAGATGCGTGCACCTCGAGCAGCCAGCCGAATCTCATAGCCACACAATATGCGGAATCAGTCACGGGGACCTTGAACGCCACACTAGCTGTCGTTCAGATACCACTCGATACAGCAAGGCAACTCATTCCTCCACAATACGCTATTCTAGAGAGTGCCTACCGCGCTCTGCTGCCCAGCTTCCCCGCGGACATGTATCCCGTTGTGATGCAAGCCGGGTTAGACCACGACATACAGCTCGCTGCGATGAGTTACAACCTTCCAGACTTCCAGGTGAGTACACGGGCAGGAGGAAACAAGACATGATGTACCATCGCTAAACGAATTCCCAACAGCGCATTGGTTGGTCCTTTCCCTTCCTCGACCTGCTCGGCGACGGCTTCTCGTCCTTTACGTGGGCACCGGCACAGATGATCAGCTCCGATAGCGAGATCGCCATAAATGGCTCGCGAGAATATGGCACTACCGTGTACCCAGCATATTTCGACCCGGGGTGCGATGCTTACGGCCGCCTGGCGAATGGCTCGACCTACTTTGCGAGCAACGCGACAGACAACTCAGGCGTGTACGCCTCGATGGAGTTCTCTGCCCTGACACAGGATGCCGCCAGCCCTTATCCGATAGAATTCTACCAGAATGTCACAAACCAGCCCATATTCGGGACCGGGACCCTGTGTGACAGCCAGGTTCGTCTATTCAACTCGACGATCAATCAGGGACAGTTCGCGTCGGTGCCGGTGAAAGGCACCATCTTCTCAAATCTTCCACCTTTGAATACTAGCGCTACTTTGTATGATGTGTTTGGCATTTTGATTGATACCCCTTTTATAGAGTATAACGGTCTGAATTGTCAGTCGCTTCAGGGATACTCCGGGACGGGGCTTGGGGACTAGGTCATGTCTCAGGTCACCTTATTGGCTTCAACATAGCACATTGGGTCTTAATACTTTACATATTAATTTGGCATTCTGCGCTGTCACTGGCTTACTAGTTTTCAGTGGACCTACCATGGCCACTGTCAGTTATTCTAGCCTGCGACAACATACTGAAGAGCATTCAGTCTCGAGTCAGGAGCAGACGGAAGAGTGGCGTTCTCATTGGGCCCTGAGCCATCGCTGGGGAATATTCCATGAGTAGGGCGAACGCAACGTAGACATGATCACAGTGTCTGACAAGAGGTTAATAAGCCGAGAACAGACGTGGACAACAATGAGGAACCAAGCTTTGGCGAACCTCCATTTCGACCTTGGCAACAATGCCTTCAGGATCAAAGGTAAGGAGATTTCGGAGCACGAAACTTATGCATCGAATTTCTAAGGTACTACAACTCCAGGCCCAGGATCCCGAAGACTAATTCATCAAATGACACCCAGCTCTGAGTCTGGTAGCAAAGTTCCAGTGGACACCTATATAGAATTCAGGCAACTCTGACTGAACATTCGCAGGTCAATTCATCATCATATGAAGGCCTCGAGGTTCGAAACAGCGTCTAGTGTTCATAAGCATGTTAGATCAAAGCCGAGATAGTACTGTTCCACGAGAGGCAGTCTCCCAGTGAGGTGCTCGTCAGCGAAGCCGTGGAATTGATCGCTGCTGCACCCAGAACACTTGTACCGCACTTGATGCCCAGTACAAAGGCGCCAGCAACAAGGTTGGCCAGATACGGCGCAGTGTGCTGAGTAGTTCAGAAGTCAGCAGGCAGATCTCATTCGTCTGTCACTTCAAATCAGGGGTCTGCAGGGTCCGCATGGGAATTTCTTCGGAAATCAGATGCCATGGAATGGCATGGTCTCTAAACGGCACTTACTGTGTGGTCGAGCGGGAAGTTCTCATCGGTGACAGTGGCTCCCAGGTTGTCCTCAAGCTGGGCAGTGTAGTCGCCATGCGAGACGAGGTAGACGCCAGCGGATGGCCCACCCAAGACTTGTGCAGCATACCTGGTGAGCAGTAGTCATCAGTCGGGATCCTTGGACCAACGCGTAGCAGCCCATGAGCCTCGATATGACTAACCAAGTGTAATATTCGAAGCGATTAGGAACCCATGTGAAAGTGCCAGTCTCCCATGGGTTGTCTGGCGTTGCGGAGCTGAGAATCACTTTGGCACCCTTGTCGAGATACATCTGCGACGCCATCTCGAGATATGCCGGGAAGGTGTAGATGGTCTCATTCACGCCGTCGTATTCTGAATAGCATACTTCGGCGCCCTGGCCGGGGCAGTCGGTGTCACCGTCATCGTCGCTGAGGCTGCCGCCGTCATTGTGGCCGAGCTCGATCACGACCCACTACGCAGGGTCAGTCTGATGACCCAGGGGAACGAAAAGACTCCTGGGATTAAAGTCACAATTAGTCACTCACATCGCCCGACCCGAGCTCATCTGCTATCGCCTGAAAGCGCCCTTCCCTCCAATAGGAACGGGCTGACCGTCCGGCTATCGCCTTGTTGTTCACAACATAATCGGCGCTGTTGAAGGAGTACTGTAGATAATGGCCCCAGCCCTGAGTACCGGTCCCACCGCCACCTTCAGCCATCGTACTGTCTCCAGCTAGCCAAATATTCGTCACAGCTTGCGCGCTCAGCACAAGCCCGAGCAGGCTCGACCAGAAGATTGGTGAGGAGTGCATTTCCTGGGTGCAGATCTTCCAAAGCAATAGTATATAGTTTAGAGAATTAATTTGATGACTAATCGAAGGTGTGAGCTGAGTCGTCCTAGGCACATCGCTCACGGCAGTCCATAACCTCCTTCTGGGATTTATAGTCCGTACGGCTTCATATACCAAGCCTACCCGGTAACTCCTCGGTCTTCAGCCTCCGGATGACACAAGGTAGTAAGTCGCAAACGTGGTATTCGCGGCAAATGGACAAGAAATAAGGTTCCTGATGGGTGACACGTCAGATTTCTCCTGTCAAGACCAAGATTAGGTTTCGCATACGACAGTGCGGATTTACCCGCTTTCCAATTCTCCCACCATTCACGATGGCCCCAATGATGTTTGGGCTGCCTTATACCGGCCCTGAAGGCGTTCCGGGGAAAAGAATTTTGGCTCAGATGATCTGTGACTTTCCCGTCTCGGCATTCCGTGTGCACGAGACAGGAACCACAGCCGGAGAACTTCTCCAAATGCCGCCAATGACAGGTTGCCATATTATGAAACCAAACACGGTCCCAAGCACGGAGGGTTACTCAAGTAGGAACATATCTTGCTTAGTTCACGTGCACAGTACAGATCCATCCATTCCGGTGCGTCAAACGCGTCTCCGACCTTCCTCACCCATAGACGCAGGAGCGCCCTGCTTCAACATCAGTCACGCTCTCAAGTCTCTATCAGACCTGAGACCAGGAACAAGGTGCGGCTTTAATGGTTCGTCCGGAAGCACCAGAACTGTGGGCACTAGCAATCTGGCCATTGCAATGCTAATGACATATCGTGATGAGGCACCCTTCCAAGGAGCATTTTGTTAATCAGAGAAACTTGAAGCCTCTTGTTGAAACTGACTCTCGGTGGGACCTGAGCACACCTCGTGCCGCGTGAAATAAAAACTGATGTGGAATTGGTATCTATTCAGAATGTGGTATTCGCAAGTATCATTTTATATCCAAGCTTCCATTTCGATGAATCCCACTGAGGCCACGTCGCATCTCATTTGAGCCGCGGCACACAAGACCAGCTAACAGCCTATGGGTGGTGACTGACATCAGTGTGATCGAAGTGTTCCAAAAACAAAAACAAAAAATTTATTCTAGTTCGGCCCGAAACTCATTCGATGCCAGCAGCTCTGATCGTCGTTCGCTGTCCGCCCCGGTCGATGCCAGTAGCTCTGATCTCCGTTCATTGTCCGCCCCGGAGAAGAGCTCGGCGGTATTCGGTACCCCGCTCTGATTGTTTTTTGTGGCTGCCTCGTCGTACGATGAGACGTGATTCGGGTCATCCGTGTAATTCGGCGGTTCTGAGCCCGGCCCAGCCTGCAATGGACTTTCTGACCTCCTGCGTCTCAAGAAGAACCATATGCCAGCCGCCACGAACGCCACGCCCGCGACGGCCCCGATGGCGATGCCGGCAATGGCACCGCCGGAGATCGAAGAGCTCTTGGAGACGGAGGACGTGTCTCCTTCCGATCCAGATCCAGATCCCGATGAAGGCGTGGTGGTGGTACAGACAGCCGAGTGCTCGATGGCGTTGTTCTCCTCGTCCACAGCGACGAGGTCCTCGCTGTTGCTCTGAGAGTTCGCTGCCCATACAGTGAACTCCCCTGCGTCCAGGTTCACCATGACGTACACAAATGTCATGAAGTGTCGGCACATCCTGAGGGGATACCCGTCAGTGGCAACTGGGTTGATAAGAAGGTCGGACTCGCTGGAGTTCTGCTTCCATAATCCATCTGTGTCGGCGTAGACGTGAGGAACGATGAGCTGGTCATTGGTGACGGTCACGGAGGGCCCGCCGCTAATTGTGACATCTATATCTCCAGTGAATCTGCGTGATGGTCAATACATGCCCCCAGTCTTTATATGGGTTTCGGGAGAAAAGAGCCCGCAGCTTTGAGCTGGGACATAGGTGTGGTTCAACTTACGGTGTATCATCCGGAAGGTACAGCGAGTCCCAGAAATTGAGACCGGTGGAACGCATTGGAGATGTGCCCACATAGTCGTAATAGCTTGTGTAGTTTGTGAATTCCGCGAAATTATCGAAGTAGTCAAAATCGGACATATCGAGCATGCCTGGGGCGCCGAGGTCGATACAGCCGGAGAGCGTTGACGACGTGTCTGAGTCGTCGTCACTCGAGCTATCAAAGAGGCTTGCAGTAGTGCCATTGTGAAAGAAGAGGCTGAGTTCTGAGATTTCCACGGCGGTGCCCCACAGGCAAGCTGTGTAGTTGAGCTTGCCGGTGTAGTTGCTCGTCGTTGATCCCGAGATCTTGTTTTGATCGTAACCACCAAACACAAGGCTTCCGTTCGACTGACCACCCGTCCCGTCCTCGCCCCAGAAGAAAGAGTAAGTGCGGGAGGATATCATGTCATTGGCCTTGAGCTCGTTTAAAAAGGTTGAGTTGGGCCCAAGCCCTATAACATGCTGCGGATAGTAGAACTGTTCTTGCCAGTCATTGAGCGGGACGCCGAAAGTGTAGTTCGCCAGGGCAGTATCCCCATTCAGGTTCCAAATATCACTGTAGCTGGACGTAGATGGGAACGGGCTCGGGTCGCTAGCTGTGGCATCGGAGTCTCCTTGTTTCTGCGTTTTGGATGCCACGGGGTCGTAGGCGCCACCTCTCCTTGTAATACAGACAGTCTGAGTTTCATCTGAGAGGGCATCGCACAAGTTAGTCGAGTCATAGACTAAGCTGTTGTTCCATCTAAACAGGCGAGGGGTCAGCAATATCTCAGTGGCCTGGACGCGTCAAAACACTCACGGATAGGGCATGAAGGCGAGATCTTGTGCCGGCGTCCCCACACTGATGGCCACGCCTCTCACAAGAGCATTATTCGGCGAGTTGGCGACAGTGACGTTCGAGATGACCGCAGATATGGGAGTAGGAGTACATTGTGACGCAGTCGAGCTCAAAGACTGCGCTACCGTAGTACTGGGAAAGTATGACGCTGCTAATAGTAACAAACCGTAGAAACACGCAGTTGAGCGGTCCATCTTTTGCGATATTAATGACTCAAGAGGGTCAGGTCAGACCTCCAGGACACAGAAGAACTTCAAAGCAGTCGTGAAGATCACCCCCGCAGGGAAAGACGAAGCAACGCGAACTGGGCCAGAAAACGAATGTCAAGTTCGAGAAACCCTCCAGGGCCCTTCTGCGGGTGTAAGCCTCTGACGCAGGTCTCAGCTCTTATTACAGTGCAAGAATGCATTCTCGAAGGATTTGGGACCCGCTTCTTCTAATGTGGCTGCACATCAAAAACTGCGCCTGGCGTGCTTAAGTGTCTGCCTGTCAGATAGCGAACAAGGATCGACTGGAGACTGCCCCGAGGATCTCCAAGATTGTGATGGTCTTCGAGTGCAGTGCAAGGACGGTAGTCCTGTGGCCCCAGAGGCGAAGCTAGTGTTCCTTTGGGGTTCTGTCTTGTCTTCACATAAGGGCGGCGCCTACGAAGACTTGATGAAGTCTCATGTGTGCACTTGATGCATTGCCACCAGTTTCAGTCAACATTTGTTGCGTGCCGCCAGGATCTTTCAGCCGCTGCGTAGTATGGCAGGGTGCCAGTGGATCCAAATTCCGACCTCTGCTTTGCCTGTTCCGGCCGTCTTGGATCAGGCCTGCGTCTTTCCAAGGTTTGCCCTAGGTGTGATCCTCCACCCTGTGGCTTGCATGGGTATACTGGGTACCGGTAGGCCGATCGTCTGCAGTACTGGTACAACAGGTCGAGGATCAGGACAGGAGATCACCATCATTAAAGTGCCAGTAGCGGCCTGGGGAGGTGACCCGGCAGCTCGGTAGATTTATTGCTTGTCGATGGCGGTCAAGGGTGGGTAGGGCACCCATAGCCCTGACTGTCCACAGCTCAGATCCACGGTGTGGAGCTACCACAGTATGGATCAGGCGGTGCGAATGCAGTAGAGCAGATTGCACGAATATTGTGGGGGTTTATATTGTTGTGGATTGGGAGAAGTCTCGCCCGAGTTTGGATTTATAATAGCTTCTACTTGCTTGCCGTCGTCAAGATCAGAAGCATCATGATCAACTTCTGTGAACAGATTCAAGAGTAGTTAAGGATGCTTCGAAATCCAAGATTCCCTTGATAGGAGCTGCGCCGCTCCTGACATTTAGGCTGCCTCGTTCTGGCATGCGTACTATGTACTACTAAGCATGGGATGATCGCTGCGTGATCTCTTTCCCATCTCGGCTTCCTCTCGTCGGCTTTTTGGTCCTGCTATGCGCAGACCCTGGCTCTCGTAAGCCTTCTGCTCGCGCCACTGACTACATAGGAGGTCTTAGGGCATCTGCATGTCCGACAACCAGGTTCCAGCATGAGAGATAGACTTGGCAATATGCATAGATAGGCTTTCAGTTCGCATGCCGCTTCAGTGAACATGGGAGAGCCGTAGGGCTCGAGGGCGTCCTGCGTATGATCTTAGGTCGTACATAGTGGGTGTGCTGCAGATACAGATCCACTCCCACAAATTACAGTAGCACTGTGTTCTTACATATCCAAGTACGTCTCTCATAACTTCAAGTAACCTTAGCCACCTCGACAGAACTTAAGAAGTGGGCAAAAGATGTACTTCGTAGCTCCGTCTCATCACCATTCACAGTGAAACCCCTCTAGCAGTACGCTCAACGTGGAAATCAAGCGGCATAGATAGTCATTGCTGGAGCCTGCGCGCACGGTGAGCCGCGATATACACTAACGCTTAAGCGAAATTCGCGTGGAGCCTCTCCAGGAAACAGTGTGGCACACCCTGACTACTATGTATCTGACAGCACGCGATGTTCCAGACATCTGCTTGGACGCCATTCGCGCTCCCTGATTTCAATGTTTGCTCCGGCTCATCGGTGCACTGCTACGGCTTTTGCCCTGGCCATCTGCTTTACGCTCGCGGGTGTGGCTACCTCTTTGCCCCTCGGTGTGAGACAGCACGGGTGAGGCGCGGGGCATATCATACAAAGGTGCGGTAAGAAAATAGTAGCTGCTGGGTGCCCAAAATAAAGACCCGCAGCCTCCGTACGACTTTCTCATTCGTCCCAGTGGGCCGCCGGATATCCGCAGTACGCCTACGTACTACTGAAGTAGTACTGCCTACCGCGCTACCTCTGCATCCATTCGACCCCTGCCCTGCGAGGACGCATACGGGTACTTCAGCTCCTTCGCAAGGTTCAAATTCCTTTCTGATTTTGCTATGCAGGATACCCATGCGTGGCCGGAGACAAAGAAGATCCTTTGGACACCGATCTTCACCGCAGGCAGCCATATACCCCTTTATGACATCCGGACACCGCGAACCCCATGTGTTTTTGCACCTCTTCTACACACATGGTCCGAGTGCGGTCCTCTTCCTACAGCTAAGCACGAGACGGTCTATGGGGCACAATCCTGGCCACCGCGTTGGGCTCTTGACACACTCCTGACGGTCCTCCTCTCCCGTCCTTGCCCGGCACTGATAGCCGGTCATGTCCTTTACCACATCTTCTTTCTTTGGGAAGGCGGCCTGGACAAGCTCGAACACCCCTAGCTCCTCCAGTGCAATGTTCTCACGTCTCCTGTTTACTAATAGGCGCTTCACCTATTCGGCCGTGTTCATTTTTGCGTCAGTCTTGATAGTCCTGACCCTGCGAAGCCTACGGTTCGGATATGGTACCGCGGAGTGGTCCATCCCAGGATTTAGAGATGCCACCAGCATCAGCGCTCCCACAGACCCACCGTCGGTGAGCGCCTCACAGGGCTCGTTGGCACTGCCAGAAGACTATGGACACGTAAATGAACAGTCGTCGATGTGCGAACTCCGTCTCGGGATATCGTACCTCGAAGAGCTACGGCGCACCAGAGCAACCTACTGCTCCGCCGAATCACCATCACAGCTGACATGCTTCCATGTCAAGACCGCAAAGGATCGGACCGACTCCTACTGTATCGGGCGAGGCGCCAGGTTCAACCAGGCCAGTAAGAAGTTCCAGATGTCGTGCGATGCAGTCGAACCATGGGGTGTGGAAACGAATGAGTCGTCGGTATCTCTGCAGAGCTTCAGCAGATACTGGTACGAGACGGGACCACGGGTAGTGATGGACAGGGCTATCGATCTGAATGGCAAGGACCTAGACCTGCCGCAGAGCAACACACCGGAAAAGTTCACAATTCTTGTGAAGCGAGAGGGGGAACTGAACCCGTGGCATTGTCTTTTGGAGATTTTGTCGCTCAGCCTTAGCATGGACGTCCTCCAAATGTCACCACGAGACGGAGAGGAAGGACCACCCTTCTTCGCGCCTTTGGACGCGGAAAATACGCAAGTGGTCATATTAGATGAGCGGAAGGACGGGCCTTACTTCGATCTCTGGCAGTTGTTTGCGAAGAAGCCGATTGTTCGACTTGCCGAGCTCTCAGATGACGCTGTGGTCGGCAATGTTATCATTCCCCTACCTGGTGCCAGCAATCCACTCTGGCAAGGCGACTGGGAGCCAAATGCCTGCGGCCACTCTGAGCTTCTACGAACATTCTCCTGGAGGGTCCTTCGTCATTTTGAGATCCCGGACACTCTCGAGAAGGAAGACAAGGTGGTTGTGACCTTCATCGACCGGCGCGGACAACGAAAGCTGGTCGACATGGACCGCCACATAAAGGCGGTGCAAGATCGATATGAGCACGCCGTCATCAATGTGGTCGATCTTGCGGCTCTGCCCTTCCCAGAACAGATCAGGCTTGTGCGCAACTCGGACGTCCTCGCCGGCGTGCATGGGGCAGGACTTACGCATGGCCTGTGGATGAAGGAGCATTCAGCAGTGGTCGAGATCCTGCCGGAAGGCTTCAACCACAAGGGCTTCAGGAACTTCGCTGGGGCTCTTGGTCATGATTATTTCAGCACTCACGGCATCAAGCCGTCTGCGGACTCCGGTAACTGGCAGCGTGACGACGTCGCTATAGAAGAGGGTCGCTTCCTTGAAGTGATGGATCTCGCCATCAAGAGCATGTATAACAAGGGTCGGAACAATTACGATGTGAACAAATGAGACGAATAGAATTTAGAGGCGTTCGGGGTAGGGCAAAACAGATACCAATTTGACGTATTTCCCTTGGTTACAACAGCAGCTGTCTGCTCGGATGGCCTCCCTGTATCTGGTGACAGGAACTACTGCCACCTGGAGCAGGCCCGGGCAGATTCTCAGCCACAATCCGGAGGATACCAAATGGCTGATCTGGCAGCCTTGATGATGGCACAGGTATATCTACATGCTGCAGTATCGAGTGGAACCTGGCTCTCTTCGAAACTCGCTTTTCAACGCCCTCTAGTGCCTCATTATCATCACCAAGGAAGTCTTCGGTGTGCCTTTTCAGCTCCACCATCCACCAGGGACCGTACCTTAAACTTCTACATGTTTCCATTGGAGTTATTGTTGTTCTTACACCTGTACTTCAAGTAGTTTGGGATGGTTACAGCTCCATGCGATGGTGCTGCATACATCCAATCCAGTCAGTGGTAATAGATGATTTAAATTTCAGGTCATAATATAATTGATTTGGGAAGACCGCAATCACCGCCTGCGTTGTATCAGCGACACCTTCAGCCTCGTCGACTATAGCTTTCTCACTATATATCTATTTAGCCCCACATTCTTGTTAACTGTAGGTGTGAATCGCCCTCAGCCTCGCCTATACAGCTGTATAAGCCCACAACCTCGACGACTATAGTTTTGTCTCGCCAACTATAGTTCTGAACTTCACAAAGTTGCTGACTATAATCGTGTATTACCCCTCAGCCTCGCCACTACTTCATTGTTTCATCTTTCTCAATGACCTGCGTCGTTGGGAACAACAAATTCAAATTTGATTGGAACGCTGAAGAGTGCCTCGACATTTCTAAAATGATATCTAGAGGCCCGTCTAGAGATGTAGGCTGTCGTCACTCATCAATTCAGACCCCTTTGTTCCCGGCATGCTCGAGCATCGTCCACTTTGAAGAATCGTCGCCTCCGCCCTTCACTTGTTTTGCCGAAGGGCACAACTTTTCATTCGAACCCTAAAATTATTTTGCAGAGACACCCACTCCTTCCACCACGCAATTTCTTTTCCGAACGAGCGTCCCTCTTCCCAACATCGCCTGCGACCGACGTTTCGGGGTAGCAATTGAATACCTCAGTTCCTCACGACAAATTCCGTCTACTCATCCATGATGGAGTACAGCACGGCGCGCGCCACCACTGCTGGTGCGGCGGATACCGAGTGAGTCTTCACCGTTCGCACCTCATGCCCTCTAGCAATGTAATGGATTTCTTGCGAAGTATGGTCTCCCAGCCACGCAGGGTCTAATGAAGGGCAAACCCACAGGCTGTTCTACCATGGCAAGCGCTCCGACTGCGTCGTCAAGTGTGGTAATCGTACATGGAAGCTCCACAAGGCCATCCTCTGCACTCGCAACAAGTACTTCGCCGCCAGTTTCGCCTCTGGTGCCTTCAGGGTAAGGAGATACTCGTCCAATACAAGGAGATATTAAAATGACGGCATGCTTACCAACAATATCTAGGAGGGGAAGAACAACGAGGTTGAATTTCGATTTCAGAAGGCGGAACTCCTCGAGATTGTCCTCCTCTACATATACCAGCAAGGTCGGTCCTTCATCATCAAACCGCTCCCGAAGTCACATTCAAGCCCGATACTTATACTCTACATGTTTCAGAATCTTTCGACCTGGTCAAGCACATGGACAAGGCGCGGTTCTACGACCTCGTAGCCGACCTGTATCAGGTCGCCGATTACCTTCTTGTTGACGCTCTCAAGGTCAAGATCCACAACCGACTCGAGAACCTTCTCTGGTCGACCTTCTCCACTCTGGTTCACCTGCCCCAAGGACCCAACAACTCTCCACTCGACCACACGATCTGGCAGCAAGTGATCCTTGGTGCCCAGAACGCCTTCGAGGACACGGACGACGGTTGCGACGAGATCAGGGCGGTGTATATGAAGTATTTGCATAGCAACTACGGCTGGCTGATGGGCCTTGGCGATGTCTACACAAACTTCCTCGTGAAGACGCCGCACCTCGCCGCCGCTATCATCAAAGACAGCTTCAAGAACCGGGACCCAGCCATCCTCAATTACGAAGGATCCTCGACCACCTGCCGCTTCTGCAACACCGCCACTAAGCGCTACAGGGAAGTCTGCATTCTGGTCGGACCTAGAGTGGTCAGCTACTGCTGCTCGAGTTCCAAATGCCGCAGATCAATCAAGATGGACGACTTTTACACGACCTGAAAGTGACGCTCTTCCATGAACACGAGAGGGTAATGGAGTAGGTGTTTTCAAGGAGACTGGAGGGACCTGATGCCAACGGACGCAATGGCCCTAGGGCAGAAATCGATGCTGCGGGTTGCATGGTCTTCGTCGTCACAGTGACTGCAAGGGATGATAAACCGTAACTAGTTCTGCATCGTCTGCTTACTTTTCCCCAAACAGGCGAGCGGGGTCAGGGTGGTGCATGCCAGACCGCTTGGGACGAACACATACGAGGTCAGACAAACAGCATTCAAGTCATCTGGTGGGACCACTGTGACGGGAGGGGAGATACAAAAGCCGTCCTGCATTCTCGAGTCGATAGACACGGCGGCTTTCCCAAGATTGCAGTTCCGAGCATAGCATCTCTCACTTATCCCCTATCTGTTAGACTCATGACAATGAGAAATCCTGCTGCTCCTCTGCTCCTCTTCCTCGGTGTCCTCTATACCACAATAGACGCTGACGAGACACACAAGACCTACGCCCAACTCATTGCTGCCGGAGAGCTGGCTGACGTCTTGGATGTTCATGGCCAACCTCAGCCGGGCCATGGCCATGACGAGCGGTACCTTGTATCTCCCGGAGCACCGTAAGCACCCCCTACCATGACAGATAACCCAGGTATCTAGATCCTGAGCTGACATCGGTGAAGCTTCCTCTGCGAGTACGGTGACCCCCTGCATAACGCCTCGAAATGGGAGTACTTCGAGGAGTGCACCGACGTGGACACATGCGAGGTGACATTTGGTGGCTATTCTGTGAGCAGCCGCCTGCTCTCCTTGTCCAGTTCACCCTACCACGCCACTGCGAAGTGCAGCCTTTCCTCCTTGCCGACTTTGCCTTTCATAAGCATCTTGCTAATGTATTGACGCCGTCCTCTCAGGCCGGCGGGCCCTGGTGCGGAAGCCCAAAGGACCCCAATAAATGCTGTGTCATGTCGCTCTGTGCTGCGCCGTACGACTCGACCCAGTACGCTTGTGTTGATGTTGAGAAGTGGCCCTACTGCAGCGAGATAGTCGGTGGCAAGGAGCTCTGCCCTGGTCCAGAGACAGTCAGATGTTGTTCCTAACCCCCGGGCAAAGTCGAGGGTAGCATAGGCGGGCAGTACATGTAGTGTGTTTCTACCGGGCACATTTAGATAAGTTAGAGCCTCTTGAGGCGCTGCCTTTTCCCTACAAGCCATGAGGGACACGTGCAGTCTGCTGGACTTGATTGCTCCATCCGTAAGGCCGGTGATGCGGTCGGGGCTGCCGTTCTCTGGCTGGCCGACGCACCTCGACGCAGCCATTTCGCACCAGAATTCCGAGAACCTGAGCAACTGACCAATTCTTTTTATTTTTTATTTTTATTTTAACCATTCTCAACAACAACGGAGGGCTAGACGTCCAAGATGATGACGATATATTTCCTGAACTCGTTGATATCACTATTCCAGAGGAAGTCCGTATTCTATGGGACTATGCTGTGTATCGTGCCTCTCTTCTCAGGCATCTCGCCGCCGGTGATGCTTTACGAAGAACATCTCAGCTAAGCTAGATGATTACTCTCGATAATGTTGTATCGAACTCCCTGATTGACTGGCTTGGTGGCCAGAAGCAGCGCTCCCAGAGTACATCAGAAGGGCGAAGCCTTCGCTGACAATACGACCTTTCAACGATCGTAATGGGAAAGGCAGGATTATCCGAGGGCGAAAAGTTCCTTAGTGACGAGGTTGTCCGTGACGACTATGGGGTTTGAAGATCTCCAACCATGTCTCAAAGCTGTATACAAGCCATCATCCTGGCAAGATCCGTTCGGTACAGAGAGCTGGCACCTCGCGGCGGATTGATTCTGTGCTGTTGTTCTGACTTCATTGAGTAGCACTGCATTGCGAAGCATAAAGTTGTCTTGGACTTCCTGCCGATGCCCGATCTCGTTACCTGTCAAGTCGATGTTCGTGCTCTATCTCGGGCTCACCGCCCTGAAGCGGACCTGGCGCAGTCGAAGAAGCACTGATGGCGCAGTTGTGCCTCCCCCCTCCTCCCCCCCCATTGGTCAGGTTCCTCTCTTGCATAGCTGCGTTAAGTTTTGCAAGTACAGCTCTCCGCTGTCATTCTGAGGGGCCCCGTTCGTGAATTGACATCTTATGGACCGATGCCCGCATCTTGCTGTTCGGCTAAGCTCTGGCCAAGGCTGGAACCCCCCCTCCCCATTTCATTCTCAAAGACCGCCACCAACGCATAAACCAGTGCAACTCCGCCCCCCTCGGTGCTGTATAGTACAGTGGTCCTACTTGAGCCACTTGTTATCATTGCTGGATCCTGATACGAAGTGGTGTTCACATTCAAATATCTTGCCAAGGAGCCCCAGCAACATGGCCGACCAGGCTCAGGATCCCGACCACCTCGTCCTCGCAAATGTTGAGGTCCAGTCAGTGCCGGGAAAGTGCAAAGGGATTGTCGCTCGTCTCGAAATTGCAGAAGAAGAACGAATTCTGTGCGAGAAACCCCTTTTCACTGTCTGTAGCATGTTACCAGAATTGCTGGAACAAGTTCTCCTCCCCGAAAGTGAGGTCGCTGTCAAAGGCTCAGCAAAGACAATTTCGCTCCTTCCAAAACAACTTGCCTGGCAGGCATATAATTACTCAGCGGGATCGTCAGAACCAATGCTCTCTCTACCTTGTGGCTCGGGCTCAAAAATTGGTGGTGTCTACCCTACGATATGCTTGATCAAATCATAACTGTCTGCCGAATAGTCATAACGACTGGAACGCTGAGGCAGGACACGAGACGATCCACGCTATCCGGCCCATCAAGGCTGGACAAGAAGTCACCATCTCTTATGACAGGGGTGGCGCCTCCTTTGTCTGACAAGCCATCTTAAAAGAAGCGACCAGATCAACGTCGCCTGCTGCGACAAGGCTCGGGCGATAGTATTGGCGGAGCGGGCCTAATATCGAGCGAGGATTGTGTGTGAGAGTGAAGACAGCCCTGCAACCCAAAGGGTGAGGGCATTGGTGTAAAGGCCAACAAAGCCACCCGAATTTAGTGGCTATTCTAGGAGATGGAAAAGCTCTGAGAAATCTGTTCCAAAGCACCTAGACACTGTTGAATTTGAGAATTGGTTGTGGCGGTGAAGGTACAAAGTGAGAACGACCGCGGGAGTCTAGTTCTCAAACATTCAGACCGTATCGCAGTTAGGCTTCTGCTGTTAGCTGAAGCCCAAATGGAGTCCAAAGCTGTCCTCCAATAGGCCTTATCTTGCTTATATCAAAACATGACTTTTTTTTTGAATTATGCTTATATTGAGTGTAAGACTGCGTGTATCAGTTGGTAACCGAAGCCTAAGTGCAAGGGCTGTGTTTTGATGGCCGGAATCACGTTGTAATCAGCACTGCTGGGTTCCGATAAAACCTAGAAGTATCCAAAGGGTTTATATTAGCAGAAAAGGTGTCAAGTGTATACCTTCACGTTCTGGCTCCTTGAGAACTCGTTCCGAGGCGCAGCGAGCTATAGTGTGCGTGCAAGTGTTCACTAGCGGTGAGGCTACTCAGGTGTTGAGACTAAATGCTTAGATTGACGACTGAAGAGCTATAAGGAAACCACCTACTGACAGTAGGAAATCCGTTCCTTATATATATCCAGCACTTCAGGCTGGATTGACTGGCTCGACGCTCGAGTCCATCGATCCACTTCTGATTGGTTGGTCTGCTCCTTACATAATCTTACATAAGAAAATGGATCCCCTGTGCCTTTGTTGTCCTATTTTTGTTAACCGGTTTTGTGACCTGCATATTGGATGTGGGTCATAATACACGTGAGCACCCCAATGCACATCGCGGGCCCTAGAGGACCGTCCTCCTGTCCGCAGCCCGTGTAATACCTTAATACCTTAACCCCAAGTGGTAGCAACAAGGCCTCAATCTCCATTCAGCGCGTCTCCGTGATACTAGACGCCAGATTGGTCAAGCTGCTCAGATTATCGGGAGGGGCCTCTTGTAGCAACTTTTAGGTTGTTTCCAGCGCCTACACAAACAGCCTCTCGGCCCTTTGCCATTGTCCCTTGTGCAGAAGCACTATGGCGAACAATGATGCACTTGACAAGGTTATGAACTTTTTTTACTACTTTTCAGCTTATAAATTCAGGCATGCCCTGTTAGCAAATTCCTCATATCACACATTTCCGCTGGAGCCTGGTGGGCTGGTTCCACGGCCTGATGAAGTCGCTTAGGGATGGTGTCCGTGGGCAATAGTGACCTCAGGTTGTAAATTTCTCAAGCTCATGGTGACGGACGCCTGGACTGTTTACAGGATCATCCCAGGCATCATAATCACTCACACTCTCACAATGTAGCCATCGGTAAATAAACATATCGTAGCAAAATCTTGTTCTTTTATTATGCATCGTTGCTTTATGCAAGACGAGCCGTCCTGGCCCCTCCAAGTGCTCAAAGAGGCTCACTCGGGACCCAAACGCCATAGCCATGCATTCTTATCTTGTTTTTAAGGCCTGTCCGAATTCCGGTCGTCCGCGATTTCCGCCCGCCGAGACGTCCCGTCCTGAACTCGTAAAATGTTGAGAGATAGCCGATCACGAACCAAAAGCCATCGCTATGCAAAACCTTGCCATACCCCTTCCCCTGTCTTTTCCCTTTCCCTGAACGCCCCTAAAATCAAGCCCGTGGTGCTTGTTCTCCCTTGATGACGGCCGCGAAGGACGGCGAAAGCAGCCATAAAGCTTTCGCATGCCGAGAATCATGTCGAGGATGTAGATGTCCGGTGCCATGGCATTTGCCACACCCTGAAGCCCCCTCCGTCTGGTCAATGGGCCGCAAAAGGTTTTGGGTCCAGCGGGAGTGATCCACTACCTCGCGCCGCCACGTTCCCCGTTGTGGGCGAGTCGCTCCTTTTCGGCCCGCTTGGGATCGTTGCCTCTGTCCCGCCATAGCCTGCCGCTGACCGAGTTGTAGGTCTTCCCCATCACCGTCGCGATATGGGCGACGGTGAAACCTTGGTTGCGGAGGTCACGGGCCGTCTGTAGCTCCTGGTCCGTCCAGGTACCTGGACGCTTCTGACCCGCGCGGCCGGAGGGCTTGCGACGCTTCCCGACGCCTAGACTGGCCCCCGGATTGCCAACGGTGGCAGCAGGCGCTGCATAGGCAGCGGGAAATGCGTTGGCGGCAGGAACTGCGTTGCCGGTAGGAACTGCGTTGGCAGCTCTAGGTGCGTTATCTACGGAAAAGTTTATAACGGTCTGCTGCTGGCCAGCGAAGACATTGATGGCAGACAGATTGTTGTTCTGCACCTGGCCACCAAGGTTTTGATACCGAGGCTGAACAGCATTCCGACTAAAGTTGGTAGGCTGGCTAGCGTTGTGATCAAAGTTGTCAGGCTGGACAGGGCCATGCTGCTGTGTGTCTGACAGCTGCTGCGCCGCGCCGCCAGAAAAGATCCTCCAACGATGGTATGTGTCGAAGGGCTCGACGCCAGGCTTGTCGGGGTAGTAGGCTGTCTGGGCCTGGTTGGGGACTAAGTCCTGGTGGTGGTAGGGCCCAGCGGTCTGAAGCTGGTACAAACCAGCAGGCTGAGGCTGGGAGGGCCCAGCGGGCTGAAGCTGGTAGGGCGTGGCAGGCTGAGGCTGGTAGGGCGTAGCAGGCAGCTGGCTCTGCTGCCCAAGCTCGTCGGTGCCGGGCTGGGCAAGGCCAGAGTCAGGCGCATCAATGGCTGCCAACAAGGCGCTTAGGTTCTCGTCGTCTGTGTTGGTGAGGGAGTAGCCGTCGGCCATCTCAAAGTTGTCGGGGAGGAAATGATGCTGGGCCATCGTGATGGTAGGTACCGTGGCGACTGGGTACCTTTGACGTGTGAGTGTGTGTGTTAGCGACGTGGTTATCCTTCGGCGACGACGAGGCTTTGGTGAAGACTGCAGAGGGTTTGGACAAGTATGGGAGGGTATACTTACTTGGGTTCTGCTGTACGGTAACTTGGTTGACAATTCGTCGACGTTGTCGAGGCTCAGGTAGTGTGTGAATGTGAGAGTGAACGACGAGTTGTTGGGTGTCTGGGTGTGACTTTGAGTTGGTAAATCAGATGGGTGTCAGTTGTCGACGTTAAGTAGCCAAAGTTGTGAATTTTGCCCGGGGAAAGCTTCACTTAGTGAAGTGAACATCAGCCGTTCACAGGAAAGCTTGGATGGTTGGGGAGCCCTAACACCAGATTGGATAAATATTGAAGCTGCCTACCACATCGACATAGTGAAGCGCGAGACCTAGGCAACGTCGCCCTGCCCCGGCAGCTTCACCTTTCATCAGCTCCCCCAGATGCACTTGAGGCAGTTATAGTGGTGGGTTCTCCCTTCACTAGGAAGGGGGAGCAAGGTGAAAGAGTGGTGCCAATGAGTATATGCGAGGAGGAAGATCGAAAGACCAGACAGCCAGCTGCACTCCTCGGTGGGCTACCAGTATGGCCTCAAATGGGGGCCATCTTGGAGTATTCATGGAAGAGGGCAAGGTGGATCTGACCAGTGCTTGCACACGCAAGGCCTAAAGAGTGCCACCGTATATTTGAGTAAAGGTCTGCACTGTCAATTGATATTACACTCCTCTGGGGAGGATTCTCAGGCCGGCGGGGTAGAGATATGGAAATACTACATGAATTCCATAGAATCTGTGCATTGTGATAACTACGAGAAAGGAGGTCTTTGTTATATACAGTATTGGAAGTGCGTTCTGTGGACCAGCCAAGTATAATTCTGTCAATGAGGATGTTCAGAAGTAGCAGTTCATTATATACCTCTCGTTGTAGACTGCTCGAAACCCCTCTAGCAGGCCCGCAAATTATTGCCACGCTCATGGGTATTAATTTTGCCTTGACGGAAGTTGGTCTTCTTTATTCAAGGCCTCCTGGCGGCCCGCCACCCATATCTTGATTCAGTCGTGCCCGAGGGCCATTGGGTGGACGTTGCATTCCCAGGGGGACATCTAGGCGCACTATGTATGTCTCGAACGGACCTCTCACGGACCCTTTGGGTAGCCCTCCTCAGAAGGACCACAAACCCCCATCCCCAAGCAGCCGGCCCACGTCCTCCTTCGTCAGCGCGAGACTGACGTCCATGTCCCCTGTCTCCCCGACGTCAAGCACCTGCAGGATCCCATCCAGCCGCGGCATCCTGCCCTGGACATACCGCGGCCCGCGCCCGCCGACGAAGTCCACCCCGTAGGCGCCGGACCTCGTCCAGGACGTGACGCAGCAGAACCTCCCGCCGCAGAACCCCTGCCACAGCCTCTGCGGGCAGACCTCGTACGCCGCATCGTGCATGTACGCGCCGACCGCCTCGGGCGTGAAGCGTGCCATCATCCGCCGCAGGGCGAGCGCGACCTCGCCGGTGGTGGTGGCGCCGCCGCCCTCGTTACCTCCACAGAGGGCCTTCCCGGTGAGCGGGACGTGGCCCAGCAGGATGAGTGAGCCGGCAAAGGAGTCCGGCAGGGGCGGGGATACGCGGCTGCGCAGCCCGAGCGTGAGCGCCATGTACACGGTCTCGTCGGGCGCGTCCAGCTGGCGGGCGCGGTTAATCTGGATCCACAAGTGCGCGAGGAGGGCGTCCAGCCGCGAGATGAAGACGCCGCCGCCGCCCACCTGGCCGCCCTGGGGAGGCGGAGCAGGCAGGCTTGCCTCCGCGGACGCCCTCAGCCGCGACACCTCGTCCGCGCTGAAGCGGATCTGGACGTGGTCCACCGGCTTGGTGGTGTCCCACGTCGGCCACGGCGGCGCGGTCCCCGGGCTCAGCTTGATCTCGCGCAGCTCCTCTTCGCTCGGCTTCGTGGCCTCCGAGTTGGCAGTCGCCCACGAGGGGTAGCCGGGGGCATCCTCGTCCCACCAGTCGAAGCGGTGCAGGGGGAGGGACCTCGCGAGAGCGATCTTGTCCGCGTCCGGCTCGGGGAGGCCGACATTGCCGGCGTGGCGGTCGAGCAGGCTGGGGTCGAACACCGACTTTGTCAGCCAGGCACCGCCAGGTGCCGCCGCCGCCTGGGGCAACAGGCCCCGCGACCGCTCCGCCCATGCCTTCGCGAAGTTTACCAGACAGATCGCGTCGCTCAGGCAGTGCGTGATCTTGATACCGACGGCCCACCCGCCGCATCCGAAGGTGGTGACCTGCACGCCCGCCGACGGCAGGCCCCTGAAGCTGAAGAGATGCGGCGCGAACGCCAGGTCGCACTGCGGGAGCAGGTCGTCCTGCGGGAAGCCCGTGGCGAGCCAGACCTTCCTGCCCGTCCTGCGCTCCTCGTCGCTCGGTACGATGGAAGCGAGCGCGGCCCCGTAGTGCGCGCAGACGAACTCCACGCCCGGGTCGTCGGGTGCGTCCCAGGTGACCCTCGGCCGGCCGTATCTGGGATATGCGGCGTTGCGCGTGTCGGGCGGGTCCCAGCACAGGCTCCCTGCGAAGTGGCGGAAGTCGTCCAGAGTCTGGCGCAGGCTGGTCTCGAGACGGCTGGAGAGGGCGCTGGTATCCTGTGATGCTGGGCTGGCATCGTAGAGCCAGACTGCGCCGCAGATGGAGAAGCGGGCGGTTGTTGCGTCAACGATGGAGAGACCGCGGGTTGTAGCACCGTTCGGCGATGGTGGGGTACTTGGGAAGACCCTTCTGGTTGAAAGGATACGGCATAACGGCAGGGCTTGCTCAGACTGCATCGTGTCGTCTGCTCCCATTATGTGTTGTAGTACGGTACAGTAACAAAGGGCTTGAGGTCGAGGCCAATGGCCTCAGCATTATGGGAGAGGAAGCGCACATTTTCAAATCGAACCGCTATCGAGAAGGCTGCTCCATGATGGGGAAATCAAATAACTGTGGTGCAGGATGAGAATGATTCATCTTGCATACAGTCCAAAATTACCCAAATGGATGAGAAGCCCAGACCTTCACGAGCAGTTCCTGTGGGGAACATAAAGAGTCACGCCGGGTCTTGGCCGAGATCCTGGTGGTCACCCTGCATAACCCCTACCCACCACCCCGGGAGGGGGGGTTAAACAGGACAAAAAAAAAAAAAAGGAAGTCGCTTGAACATGCATGGGGGGACATACAGGGTGTTAGTATTTTGCAAGTCACTGAACTCTGCACAAATGTGACAGGTCGATGAGAAAGACGATTATCTATAGTCGCGGGAGATGTATCTACGTGATTAAGCAGATTAGACGATGTCCAAGCTCTATGAGGATACCCTCTTGCTCCGTCCGAGTGAACTCCGATAGTTAGCAGTCCATCACGTACTATATGGTATGCCCCCTCGACCAGGGCCGATTTCAAAGATTAGGACACTCTAGACTCGATCGCAGCTTTCAGTGCTACGCAGGCCAGGTTAGCAGGTGGTCATGAGCTCCGCAGCAGAAATGCACACTTACCGTCTGTACTGGTCTTGGCATCGCCAAATAGCATGCGGGTCCCAGGCATGTAGAACATGGGGTTGGGCACGTCAGCTATTCCAAATGTCAGCAGAGTACTCATCAGGGCCCGGAATGGCCGGGAGTTCAACTTACCATATCCACTCGCCATACCGCGCTTCATGACGATAGTCTGCTTGCTCTTCCAAGCGTGCAGAACCGGCATACCGGCGATGGGACTGCCGGGCTCCATAGCGATGGGATTGACAGTATCGTTTGCGCCGATGACCAACGTGACATCCGTATCCCCGAAGTCGTCATTGATCTCGTCCATCTCCAGGACGATATCGTATGGCACGCTTGCCTCTGCTAGCAAAACGTTGCATTGACCAGGCATGCGACCAGCGACAGGATGGATCGCAAAGCGCACGTTGATGCCCTCTGAGCGCAGCATCTTCGTCATGTCGGATATGGCGTATTGTGCTTTCGCGACGGCCATACCGTACCCGACTACTATGATCACCGATTCGGCGTTGACAAGTGAGTCTGCAACATCCTCGACGTTGGTCTGCGTCACGCTGCCTTCGATCTTGAAGTCGGACTGTTGAGGTGCCGCAATACCGCCGAACAGGACGTTGGTGAGCGATCGATTCATGGCAACGCACATGATATACGACAGAATGGAACCTGACACGCCGATGAGCGCCCCGACTGTCGTCAGCAGGGGATTCTCGAGCATGAAGCCCTCCGCAACCAGGGCGAAGCCGGAGTATGCATTGAGGACCGTGATGACAACAGGCATGTCAGCGCCACCGATGGCGGCAGTTGTTGTGTATCCCTTGATGAATGAGAGAGCAGTATTTGCGGCGAGTGCGCCGGCAGCAATCATCGGCGAGCCAGGTGCCATTGTTACAAAAGCGCCCATGGTGCCGAGATTGGCTGCGAGCAGCCCGGAATTCAGAACGTGTCGCCCAGGCAGGATGAGAGGGCGCGAGGACATCTTGGCCGCGAGCTTCATGAACGCCACGATGGACCCGGTGAAGGTGATACCACCTGCGGAATGTCAGCAACTTTCGCGCGATATGCACACGCCGGACTCACCAATCAGAACACCCAGGTACGCAGTGACGAGATGCAGAGTCGATACGTGGTCAAGACTGCCCATCACGCTGCCGATTGAGGTCAAGACGGCTGCCAGACCCACGACGGAGTGAAGAGCAGCGACTGTCTGAGGCAGGTCGGTGGGCGTGATGCGTTTGCCGATCAGGAAACCAAGAACACCACCGACGGTAGCTAGCACACCAAATTGAGTCAGTACCTCGGGAGAGAACCCGACAGCCAGCAGCGACGCCAGCACTCCCGAGCCAACGCCGAGGACACCAAGGACATTACCCATCCGGGCGGTGGCCTGGGACGCAAGACTCGAGAGGGAGCTGATGCACAGGATCGAGCTGACCATGTAGCCCGCCTGGACCAGACCTGCGGCTCCGGTCGAGGCGGCAGCCAGATAGCCCCCACCAAAAAGGACCGCTGGGATGGCGTACAACCAAGGGTACTCGGGAGGATCAGTAGGCCGCTTGAACATGTCCAGCATCCGCTTCGTGATGACGAACCCCCCGGAGACGTTCACAAAGGCAAGGAGCACCGATGCAGCACCAAACATCTGAGGGATGGTCTCTGGCAGATAGCCACCCCCAAGGACGAAGAACCCGCCGATGCCTACCATGCCAGAGATGGCGTTTGTGACGGACATCAAAGGCGAGTGCAGAGCAGGGGTGACGCCCCATACAACACGGTAGCCAATCAATGAAGCCAGACCGAAGGTGAAGGCATTGTCCATGAACGCTGGTCCTGTCGCCTTGCCCAAAGCAAGCGCCGTGGCCATGCCTCCAGTGACGAAGCCGACCTCTCGCGAGGTCTTCTGAAATGGGGTCAGGGCGACAACCTCGGCTTCCTTGGCAGCATTTGCCGAAGGTGCGACTGGAGGGGGCGGTGGAGCTGGGCGAGGAGCAGGTGGGAGGACATCGCCCTTCAGAGTCACAATCGATCCCCTGACCACCTCGTCTTCCAGGTCGACGCCGAACGCCTTCTCAGCGGGCGTCATGGACAGTAGGAGCTTGGTGACGTTGTTCGAGTACAGGGTGGACGATTGCGTTGGAAGCCTTGACGGAAGATCAGTGTAGCCTGTAGATTCGAGTCAGACCTGGGCGTATCTCGTGATGCTCTTATCAACTCACCAATGATCTTGACGTCGTGATACGTGACGAGTTTTCCGGGCTCCGTCTTCTCACAGTTACCACCAGCCTCGGCTGCCAGATCGACGACTACTGAGCCGGGCTTCATGGTCTTGATCATGGATTTGGTGATGAGCTTCGGGGCAGGCCGCCCAGGGATCAGGGCGGTCGTGATGATGATATCCACATCCCGAGCCTGCTCGGTGAACAGCTTCATCTCGGCCGCGATGAACTCCTTGGACATCTCCTTGGCGTAGCCTCCGGCGCCGGAGCCGTCTTCCTGGATGTCGACCTCGATGAATTCAGCGCCAAGGGACTGGACCTGCTCACGAGCCGCAGGACGCGTATCGAACCCCCTGACAATGGCGCCCATCCTCCTCGCAGTCGCAATAGCACTCAGGCCTGCGACACCGGCACCGATGATGAGAACCTTACATGGTGGGATCTTCCCGGCAGCGGTAACCTGACCGGTCAAGAAACGGCCGAAGTTGTTGGAGGCCTCCAGAACAGCCTTGTAGCCAGCAATGTTCGCCATGGACGAAAGAGCGTCGAAGACCTGTGCACGGCTGATACGCGGGATCATGTCCATCGCGAACGCGGTGGCCTTCTTCGCGGCGATCTTCTCAACCAGGGCCTTGTTCTGCGCCGGCTGGAGGAAGCTGATGATGGTCTGGCCCGCGTGCATCTTGTCGACCTCGGCAAGACTTGGCCCGCGGACCTTGAGGACGATATCCGCCTGCTTCCAGACGGAGGAGCCGCCGTCGACAAGGGTAGCACCGGCCCTGTCGTAGGCCTCGTCCGGGAAATCGGCTTGCGTGCCGGCGCCGCGCTCGACAAGGACCTTGGAGAAGCCCTTCTTGAGCAGGAGCTCCACGTTCTGAGGGGTGATGGCCACGCGCCTCTCGTTAGTGAAGGTCTCGCGAGGGACGCCAATGGTCAGGTTGGAGTACGGCGTCGTCTGGGGGGGGGCCTTTGTGGAGTACTTTGCAGCAGAAGCTGGTGGTGGTGGTGCCGGGATGCTGGACAGGACGGATGCGTGGCGGACAGGCTGCAGCGGCTGCTTATTGCGGATAGCAAGGGCGAGAGAGGGCGATTTTCGCGCCTTCTCGCGGCCGCTGGACGTGTGCAATTGGCGCCTGTGCTGCTGGGCGGGACGGGCCCGGCAACTGATGGCAGAAGCAATGTCTGTGGGACGCGATCAGGTTCCGTGCTGCGGGTGCGAGCTGGGGCCCTGGGGAAGGTCTTACCTGGGACACGGATCGAGGCCTGAAGGAGAGGGCCAACGGTCACGGCTGGTGCAGAGGAGGAGACATGAAGCCTGTGGGCCAGTGCCGGCCGGACCAGAGGCCACGACATGATGGCGGACAAGAGACGAGTGACTGCCTGCAGCCTGCGCAACAGACGCCTCAGTTGGTCTGGATCATCTGCTGTCGCACGATGGCTGACCTAAAGCATCGCAGTATATAAGGGGTATCGTAGGGACTTGGGGTCAATAGCTGACGATACGGTGGCGAGGGAGGCGCCGCGATCCTCGACTGGTCACGCGGGAATCGAGGGCCTGAAGAGCACACACCTGCGCAGGGCAAGGAGGAGGAGGAGGAGGAGGAGGAGGAGGAGGAGGAGGAATGATGGGAGGGCTGGGTTGCAACAGACAAGATTAGGATGAATTGGCCTGTGAAGGAGGTGTTGTTTTAGGTGATATGCAGGCCCTGGCCTGCCCTGCCCTGCTCGGCGGGAGGGAAGGAGGAAAGGGCCGATCTACCCTGTCCAACTGGCCTTTACCCCTCCAACACCAGTGAAGATCTGGCGTCTGCTGCGGCACCAGAAGAACCGATTTCTCCTCACGAGGAGGTCAGGCCATAAGATGTGACGCGAATGGCCAACACACGCAGCGACACACGCGAATGCAGTTTGGGGGACCCACCCCCGCATTTTTCCAGGGGTCGGTCCACAGCGGGCCCCAGCGCATTGCCCCCCCTCCCTTCGCGAGGAGTCCTCAACCCTCAGGAGGACAACATGCGCAATTTCGAGCCTGTAGAGGATTCGGAGATGGGCTTCAGAAATGTCGACAGTCGACTCTGAGTACATGGGCTCCCATGGGCAGTAGGGCAGCCACACACGTCCTTTGCTCTGCTTGACACCGTCCCTGGATGAGGAGTGGTCTTAGAATGCGGAGGGTATGGATCCTGTTTCTGACTGCGGGGGGGGGGGGGGAGCCAGGGAGAGAGAGCCCAGGCGCGTGCCTTCGCGGGAAATCGGATCCAGATCAGGGTTCCGTAACAGTGTCTGAACAAGGTGATTAGCTATCCATGGGGAGTGGACCACATCTGTAGAGGTGGGCTGCCCCGTCGAGAATCGTACTATAGTATAGGTTAGGACGTGTCTGGCCACCCTGGGCGCGCCTCGAGGGGATTTCTACATAATAATATAATATCATTCTATATACTCAGGTAGCCCGACGCTGGCCGAGAAGCTGTCAAACCTGGCTCAAGGATCTCGTCCGCTCTTCCAAACCCGCTATCATTCTTTCGTCAGGGAAGATCTTCTTGTACATCTCATACTGCCAGTACTCTGCATCTAGCCCTGTAGACATGAACAATCCCCTCTTTACCTCCTCGTCCATCTGGTCGACCGCGATACCACGCTCCGTCTCGACCCAGAAGGCGAGCAGGGCGACTTGGAGACGTTGTCACCCGCGACTGAATGCGCCGTATTAGTCACGAACTGCCAGAAGAGTAAAGAACCCCCCCCCCCCCCCGGCAAAGAAAAACTCAGTGGCCGTGACGTCTAGATCATATGAGTTCTGCTCACCGTCTTGGGAGATCTTCCGGACGGTCCTGCCATTGTCAGCCACAAGAACCACATCCATACCCGACCCCGCCAGCCGCGACACCGGCTGCGACACAGCCTGCTGCGGAGGTTGTAGATGCGGCCATGGTAGCCACCAACGGCAATTCCGGAGCGCATCCACAGCAGACCATCAAGAACACAAGCCCGACATGGGCTGCGCCTCCTCCGTAACCGGTAATCTGCCTCGCCCGGTAGGCATACTCATGATACCGATGGTGCTCGGCGTCCCGATTTTGTATGAAAGGGGGTTAAGATGTCGAGTACCATGTTGTTGATTGACTGGGCTGGGATCATGGATATGATACGGTCCCAAGTTGAGGTCTCTCCAACGGATCTGGACTGGCGAAGTGCTGTCTTACATCAACGACGAGGGTCCCATCGTGCGTGGTGTCCCAGTGTGTCCTCATCGAAGGTCGCATGTTTCATTGGCCGTGAAGTCTTGTCTAGCGATTTGCACACGCGGGTGCGTTCCCCAAACGCCACGTTGACGTCGGCAGATGGCTTGTGAGAAGAGCTTGCGTGATAGCTTCGCAACCGCGGCCAGGGGCTTGTAGGCTTCCGTTGAGCCTTGACGTGTAGAGCTTGGGGCCCTGACGCAGGCCTCACGTACATATTCGCAGATCGTCTCCCCGGTCTCCCCGGCGGTCTCCAGGGCAGTCCCTGGTGACATGATCCCCGGGGGGTGGGCGATTTCAAAACCTGTCATTGCAGCCATCGTTTGGTTATGATTGGGTCTTGCAAGAACAAGGCTTGAGACAACTTTTCTGGAGGGTGACACGAGGCCGGGGAAGTATATTTCCGAGATTTCAGCACTTTGTGTGAACTCCATCCACAGCCTGGAGCCGGTCGGCACCAACGGCCACCTGTGCAGCCATACCTCTCCAATCAACCACAAGCCAGGGCCAGGGCACATTGGATCACAAGTATACTCACACGTTACATGGACGCAACTTATGCATGTTCAGCTCTCGTGCATCGATAGTGGATATGACTGCATAGATAGTGGGAAAATTGATTCCAGCCTGAAGAAGATGTGGTGCTGGGTGGCGGATGAGATGGAGGCGTCGCCATGGGCCCAAAGACGATGAATAGCTCTCTCGCCCAGAAAGAGCCACTCTTTGCTTTTTACTATACTGGAGCCTAATCGTGGAAAACCTGACGATGTTTGATTGAACGATCGACATTCAGCGCGCGGGTCGAGCGACGAATATCCTCGCCGCTTGTGAGGATCAGTCACAACTTTACGGCCTTGCCGAAGAAGCGCCGTTCTGGCAGCCAATCGACTATCATGGGATTTCGAGGGAGATCTGGTTTCATCTTCAGTCTGCGCATAATCACTTGGCCAGGCAGATTCGCTTGCGTGAGGGCATTCAAGAAGGCTCTCACGAGACTCTCATTAGGGAGGCTAGCTCTGGTTAGTTATCCTTCAACTAATATTGCGTGTCTGGCTCCATATTGATTATGGCTACAGAAATACCTCATTCTGACGGCGCCGCATCAGTCTCCGTGCAGGCGGCTCAAATTAACACGGGATTTCGCAATTGCTGACTTGGTGGCGGTCAAGGAGCGTCTGAAAGTCCTAGCAAATTCTAGAAGCGGACAAACGCGGAGACTCGCAGCGGGGGTAGTCACGTAAGTCCCGTGGGCTGTAGAGAAGCCATGAGATATACTGAGCGTGATGACTGAACAGGATGCTCGGGCTCGCATGCACGCCTTAAACTTGAGCATTTCCACCCTACATCTTTTGCATCGGCCTTGTCCATATATGTGACGTCTCAGGCTGTTTCAGCGCTGCGGAAAATAGCTTTGGGGAACTGTTTGGCTTTGATTTCTGAGGTACTCGGGAAAGCTCAAGGGTTTGATCTCACGAGAGCTGACCTTCATAGGCTGTTTTTCGGCTGGTCCGACCTGTTGAGATCTCTTTTCTACCCGTGATGCTAATCTCCTTGATTGTACTAGGACCTGAAGGCCTTCGTGCTGTACAAGAACAACTCAATTATTATCCATTTCTTTGCGATGCTCTGGTTAAAGGATTCCTGGTCGTCTCATACGGCTCTGTCATTGATGCCTCACTGGTTGGGAGCTTAAGTGTAGGACTTAGTACTTTAGAATTATGCTTTGTTCAGGGCGCCGTTGCAAGGTAGTGTCAATGCAGAGAGGCTACTTGCACAGTATGGAGATTGCTTTCATCTTCTCTACCAAATAGAGAGGATAAGTAGCTGGGAAAACATTTAAATCAAGACTCAAAACAACCTTCAAGGCCATGAAAGTGGCGGGGAACCATTTCTATCTTAGTCTGCCCTCTCTCAGCGCGGTTTCCAGCTGGCCGACTTGGATGCCTTGTCAGCATGGTAGAAGCACTAGCAAAGATCAGAGTCTTGACTTAGTTTTCTTGAAACCTCACGATCAAGCCTGATGTCGTAAATATCTGGAGGGCGGAATTTCCTTCGCTGCAGCCAAGAATGCTAAGAAAGATGTAAGCAGGAGCTTTGTTCATTGAGAGACATTTATAGCACCTTTCCCCTAGACTACACTACCTAAGCAGATTATTGGTAACGTGCTGATATCGCCTTTCTAAGAAGGGAGTTCGTAACTCTCACTTATTTCTATGATTGCAGGAGACGTCACCTGGAAGTGGGAAAGCTCTCGCTCAAAGAGCACACGAAAGGAATGTCAAGATCTGTACGCAGAGCTACCTTCGATCGCTCGCCAATCTTAAACAGTTGGTTCTTAGTACGCTCGAGAGTTGACTCTTAGACCTTTTGAATTAGGGGGATATTATCTTGTTTCCATTGCTGATTCCGTCGCTCTTTTTTAGACAGACTTGAAAAGGAGCTTTCCCCAAACCATAAGTTCGCTAATAAAATGCAAGGCACTGCTAGTCTTTAACATTGAGCCAATCTGCTATCTCTTTGTCCTGCAACTTACCTGACTCTGCGCCCAACATGCAGCTATAGGATCATGTGTACATCCTGCAGCAGCTTAGCAGCCATTGAATATAGTGTGTGACGTGTAATTATTCACTTTGAAGTCTTGCGGCAGGAGGCCTGCTGTGTTGAGACTTGCAGATGTGCTATTAGGTTAGGCTCTTTTCGGCTAAGAAACACTTGACCCAGCAGGCCGTCCCAACCAATAATATTCCAGATTGCAGGGCGGGATTATCGTAATGCTGCTGTTGGTTCTGATCTCTGTCCCTACTGGCGGAACTGCGTGAATGACATGCATGCATTCTGTTGCATTATGTCTCTCATATCTAGTGGTAGACAGATAGCTGTTGGATTTGTTGCTTGCTGCAGCTTGCAAGGCCTTGTAGTGAAAACTGGGAAGCTTCTGCAGATCTCAGATACACACAGATGCTCTAATAGGACCATATTGAGAGCGGCTGGAGCACGTATGGGTAGATAAAGCGGAAAGGAGCTGGCATCTTGACATGCTGAACAGCTTGCAGGTGAGGCACCGCAGGAGTTGAGTGAGCCCGAGCCCTGGGTCAAACCTGTACACCACCTATTATAACTACGGTCGCTCAGACAGTGGTTAACCAAAATGATTGTACCAACGTCATCCCAGAATCATCACCTAGATGTTATGGAACCCTTAGGTCTCCAAAGCCTTACAAGTCGTCAAGAAGGTAAGCCACACCATGTTTACTTGAACAACTTTCCCGTTCACCTTCTATACTACTGTATTCTCAGGCTAGACTACCACTAATACCTCGTGGAGTAAGACAGTTATTCATTCTCCTAGTCAGACTTCAGTAAAAGCAATTGCAAAGAGGGACTTGTCAGAAGGTGACAACTCTGCTCAGACAGGATTAATTGTCTTCGGCATTGTCCTGATCGTGAGTCTTCTCATACTCGTCTGGTTTCTTTGCTCGTACTTGGGTCGAAGATCTAGACGCACGAATACGAGCGGATTCAAGAAACGAGGATGTGGCTTTATATGTTGTGGAAGAGATCCTCACCTCCGTGAGCGCCAGAGACGGAAGGGGCGAGATGGACAGGATGGGGCACCTGGCCGCCGTGGATCTCCTGGGCTTCCTGGACCTCCTGGGCTTCCTGGACCTCCTGGACCTCCTGGACCTCCTGGGCTTCCTGGACCTCCTGGACCTCCTGGGGCCCCAGGTAACCAAGGAGCACATGGGAAGGATGGGCGGGATGGGCGGGATGGGCGGGATGGCAAGGACGGTAAGGATGGTAAAGATGGTAAAGATGGAGCATCAGGCCACGAGGGACCACGAGGGCTAATGGGACCACCTGGGCTGCAGGGTCCGAGGGGTTTAGATGGACTAGCCGGACCGCCAGGAATTAAGGGTGAACGGGGAGAAAAGGGACGAGACGGCTACGACTGTGGCCGAAGGAGTTCCGTACCCTCGCGCAAGTGTGACCGTGGTCAAAGTGCTTCGGGTGACATGACACGGCGGGTCGAAACACCATTAGGATCATTGAGGATCTCGACACATCACTCAGCAGAAGTGGTTTACTCAGGTGGAAGTCATGCGGCCTCCCCATGAACGGCCTTGTGAGAGAAGCGAAGGAAATTCTTTAATCTAATGTGTGAAGAGCAAGCAAGACCACAGAGCAAAGGAACATCTCATAGCAAGTTACTTGGGATCCAGGATCTGCACTTAGAACCCATATAGGCTATTAACCTGTATAACCTCTTCTCTATAACAGGCTTTATCAGCGTTGAGGTAGATGCCTGTGGAGTTAATACTCTAGCGTGTTGGGCTTATATTTGCGTTAAGAGAATTTGATGATATATATAATCCTATTAGCTGTAGGACTGATATTGAGCGATTGGTTTTTCACCCCCTCCCCCCTTCTACAGAGAATGTTGGAGTCCACCAGGCGCGCTGGGCTGGCCTGCATAGTGCAGTGCCATGCACTGCACTGTACCCTCCCACGCTATTCTAGCAGGGTTCCTGCGACTGTAATAGATGCGGTTATACCGAGCATAGCCCGGCCACACCAATCAAGAAAGGAAGGCGTCGTTCAGGACGCCGGACGCTGAAATGACCTGGTACCAGGAGACGAGTTCTGAGAAACCGGTGACGGAAAACGGGAAGTATATCTATGTTTTGCTACCGTAATCGGGAGGCCGGTTTGGGCGGCCTCCACATCGTTTTCTGGTTCACGCGGAGCCATGAGTCCTTGCAGAGTCCAGCCCCGAGTAAATCCTGCGCTTCGACGGAACTGAGCTTTCCATTCTTCATGACCTGCGGCTGTCCGCCATGGTGTGGTGATGTCTTCCAGGTAAGCAAAGCAAATTTGCGTATTTCGATACCACGCGTACATGGAATTGATCGCTTCGGACAACTCCGCACTACTGAATTTGTCGATACAGCAAATGTCGATCCAGGCAAAGCTTAAACTGTACTTCAGCGCTTGAATATAGCACTGCTCAACCTCTCGGTAACCCTTCTTTTGTCGCGCGAGCTGCAGGTTAGTCCGCAGGTCCTGGAAGCTGACTTCATCGGCAGGTAAGCCCCATCTGTGTGAGGATACCGTATGAGGATAGCTGCCACCATGATCTGCCAGCCTGACCTCAAGGTCCCTCTCGCTGTCTTGGAATTTTAAGCAGCCACATCGAGGGCTAAAGAGAAAAGAAGGGGCCAGTGAACAGTGGACATCACGGACTTTGTGCAAAAGAGCCGTGTGAACATTGAAGAGGGCAGGCGAACCAGAGACGTCAGACCGAGCTGTGTCTGAGTGAGGGGAGTGAGGGGCATCCTCTGTGGCTGGCGGCAAACATGTAAACAATTAATTACAGCTCTGGTTAGATTCGTCAAACCTTGATGTATTGCAGAGCTTGACGCGATTGGAACCAAGAGCCACCATGTAACAAGGGCTCGTATGGAGAGGGCTTGGGGTCTGAATTCACTGATAATTGCTAAGGGACTCTAAGGGCTTGATGAGATCCCTTCCTCTTGAAGCCTCTGGTCTTCCGAGGGGTCTTGTTATATACACGAAGCTCTTGCTGCCTCAGGCAGCCACGGCTTTGACCAACTCTCCGCACCATGCACGTTGGGAATACCTTCACTGTTGACCAGGGTCTGTATTGGTTATCAAGCCTCTGTTGGCCTGCAGGCCACGTGGCGCTGTAGTATTCAGCGCTTAGCCCTTCGGAAGCCTTCCGCGTGACACACCATATTCTCTGAACACTGTAATAAAACTATTATACCTGACATTTATAATAGCACTTGTGAAGTTATATAGTATATATATAATATTAACAAAGTATCATTCTACTTTAAAATGAATAAAAGTAATGAAAATGGTTTTGCTACTAATATAGCTTTGAAAACAGGCCTGTCAGTTGGGCCTTTTCCGGCCCTGGTTTGTAAGGTGGGGAAACAGCAAATAGTAAACTCGAGACTCGAAACTGGAACTGGAACCAGATTAATCAGGTGAGAAAGAAAAAGGCGATCTAAAATCTGACATAATCTTATTTGTGAAGGATTTCATCGTTGCATTATACGAGCTCGTAATCATTCACACCATGTTAAGTTGACCCAATCAAGCTTGTGGTCCTAGGTCCTGTCTGGTACTTCGGCCCGGGTACGAAGCCTCTTCATGCACATATCGAAAGACTCCCCGTGTGATACCGCAAGACGGCGAAGTAATATCGTATGAGTGAACTTGCTCTACTGTATTGATACATGGGAGGTAGTCACCACGAGACACTTAGACACATTTCTGGGAATATTGAAGAAATGAAGTCTGTTTTCTATTAAAGGTCCACCGCTTCTTCGCAATAACCACTGTTCAAGTCCAAACTCAACTTTTCCACTCTATACTTTGTTGCAGATATAGACAAACTCCCAATCGTAATGATAGTCTTCTTCACTCTGCTCACACTCCTCCTACCACTGGCCTCCGCCCTGCCAGACGTAACTCCCATGCAAGTCGGAGCCGGAACTTGCGTCTATTTTCCAAATTACGCAGCGGCGCCCAACTCGGACGACACAGGGGGCTTCTTCTTCCATCCAGACCAAGCCGACAACAGCACCGTCGACGGCCTCTACACTAGCGTCGAAGTATTCAACAAGACCATCATCGACATCACCACCAACAGCCTTGAGGCAAAGGAGGTGTTCGCCTGCACCGACGCCTCCGTGCACGAGATTCACACTTCTACGCCCGCGCTCTATATTGACACCAGCACCGGGGCGCTGGCGTACCTGGACTCGGGCTTGGTGCCGGAGACTTATCAACATCAGGTTGACGGCGTCACGCAGAGTGGCATCTTCTTGGGGAGTGGGAATGTTACGGCCTGGGCGTATACGTTTGTGCCGAGCACCGGTGGAGCGGGCATCGTTGATACGTTTACGATGAGGTTGTTAGAGTCGCAGGACGGTGCTTTGAATGCTGGCGAGTTCTATGGATTTTTGACGATTGTGGGTGCTTAAGAGATGATGATCATGTTGACCGACACCAAAGGAATTGGCCCAACAAGGAAACTTTCGAAAATTATTCAGGACGGACAGTATCCATAATTATTTAATAAATAAAAAAAGAAAAACTGGCCTGACACTCGCTTTTCTACCTATCCATCTGTGAGAGCCTCGGAGTCTAGGGCGCTCTGCAGATGCCCATCCTGGTCATCTGTTGCTCCGCGCCCTTTCTAAGCCCCTTCCTGCCCAAGGAGGGTTTCTGGAGCCGGGTCGCTTCCGGCCTCAGCAGAAGCACCCTCCGCCTCTGCCGCAGCTCGAACTGCATTGGCAACGCCACGGGCAGTAGCAGCGACAAGTGGGCTATCTCTTCCAAGTCCGGCAGCAGTGAGCGCAGCTAACCCTGGATTCATCTCCCGGGCGAAGGCAGCAACGCCAGGAGCCGAGCCTGGGCGGCGGGTGCCGCGCCTCTGGTCTCTGGTACTCACGGGTCCGAGGACTAAGAACACCCTCTGGGGGCTATTCAGGTCAAGCGGACCTTCGACATGGAGTGATTCATATCCTGTCGTGCTTGATGAGAAAGGACTTGTCATGCACTACGAAATAGCTGTATGTCTACAGGACTCGTACCGTGAAAGCCGCGGCGGAGTTGTAGTGCTTGTCGGTGCACCAAGCCGAGAGCTCGAGGAAGGTTATCATGCGAGGGACTCAGGTACACGGGGGAAGGATTCGGGTGTTGGCGTGATCCAGGTCGATCCAGGGTTGTTGATTTTGGACAAGTTGTTCTTTTTACAGCTGTAGCTACTAGTACTGAATACCAAGTGCTATTCACAAAAGATTGGAAGACCATATAACTCTGATTGCCGTCAACTACAGGATCGATTCTCGGGAAGAAGATATGTTGATGGACAGCGGCGAGGACACCTGTATGCACCACGGCGCCGAATGCCACTGTTTTAGTCTCCTCGTTGATGGGCTGAGTACTCAGGATTCCCATTGCGCGAACCTCGTCGAGGAACATCGGATTGTTAGCTGTTACCAGAAGTAGAGGTATCTAGCAGCATTAAGAAATATAATACGACGCTGATGAAATTTATCTCCCTATTCATAAGCGAAGTCGAGAGGAGGAAGAGAGTCCAGAAGAATCAACTATGGATCAAGATGTCCAAACAACGCTGCATGGGATCGGAAGTGCAAACGAGTGCTTCGGGGAATGCTTACATTGGTGTGTTTAGCGCCAGCTCCAGGGTCGCCCAGATCAAAGGCTGCTTTTCTGTGCAAGGGAGCCCCGAGGTCGCTAGAAGGGATGTTCATTTCAAACAGTGCCACTCGATAGAATATGTCGCGGACATCGTATATCACCTGAGAGATAAGTAGCAAAGCCAAGTCAGTCTTTAAGGGCCAGTGGGAACTTCGAGCACATCCCATGGACCAACTTACATTATACAGAACAATCCCCTCCCGATGAGTAAAACCAACTTGGAATTTCCATTTCTGCCACTCGATGATTTGCTGCGTCTCTCCCAAAGCTGCCACCTTGAAGCTCACGCCTTCTGGCTGAATCACGTGCAGTGGTTTGACGTCCTGTCGTGGTGACTCTTGCGCCTCAGGGATATACTCATTTGGGGCGTGGACCTTGTACGGCTTTATTTCATCGTTTGCAACGACGTTTAGGCCTCCTTCCATGGGAATGCGATCAATGCGGATGACCTTCTTGGAAACAGCATCTATGACAGGGGAGAGCCGAAGAGGAAAGGCGTAATGGTTAGAGTCGTCCTCGCTAGAGTTTGCCGGATCCCTCGTAAGCATGAAACCTTGATATTGGCGTCTTTGTCGTCGACACCATCAGAGCCTTCACGAGGAGTTGAATACTGGCATCTGGTTGAATTATTGCAAGTCCGGATGCCGGGGACTCCCTGACAATCGAACCGATGTACCGTACATCCAAGGCTCGATGACCAATTCGGCCCCATCTGGTAGTTCGAGAAGAGGAACTGCGTCCTTGACTGTTTGGTCTTCCAGCATCAACTTGGCAATCAGCTCCATCTTGGCGGTATCGGGTGCGCCGTGGAACTCAGAGCCTAGACAATCGTTGCTGACGGCCTTCTTGTGGGTCAAGCTCACTCGAGCATGCTGAAGAAGACCCTGAATGAGTATTAATCATTTGGACTTTCCAGGTCTTCAAACCTACCGTCACATTGTGGGCGGTCGAAATTTGAGCAGGTTTGATGCTTCCAAGGTCCGGGGCAGGTTGGATATGTACGTAAAGACCCGTTTAGAAATATATTAGGACATAAAAGGCATTTCTCTCTACATCAGGCAAAGCTGCATCTTTCCTTTGGGCCTCGAAGAAGTCCAGCACATCTTTCTTGTGAGGCACTTCCAAGGCGATGGCTTTAAATGGAGCGTTATCTGAGGGACGGGTTATTGCCTGACAAGCTCAGTAGCTGTCTGAATTTCTGACTTGATCAAACGAACCATCGAATTGGTCGTGGCGGGGCTCATGGTGTGGGAGCTCATGGTGTGGGCTTGGTGTATAGGAGCTTGCAGCCAAGATAAGGCAGACCTCAAACCCTTGCCGCGAAATCCTGGTCGGAGGCCTGCCAGCATCGAAATAAATCCCTTGCACAAGGTCTCTTGAGCAGGCGGACACCGTTGCACGCTGAGGCAGGAAATGGCTTAGCCACCACCGCGGCCACAACCAAGGGCAGCCCTTAAGCACAGGGCTACATTGTAATAATTAGCCTAACGATTCCGCAGGCTCTGTTACTGCAGTACCGTTGCTCGCTAGTCAAACCAAAACACAAATCTGCATGGAGCGCAAGACAGCCTCAAGGTTGGTTTCCGTAAGCAGGTAACGTAGCTACGTGGATCAGCCAAGGCTAAGCCACACACCAACAACAGATTGATAGCTCTTTCTGGCTTTATATAGAATCCCAACGTGCAGGCATGTAGTGACACGGAATGGCACCGCTGTGTTTTCACCCTTGTTGCTCGAATCGCAAAATGATACTTTTGCTAGGCCCGTCTCGGTTGCACGGCACAGCCAGGCCTGCCTAGCCCATTTTCGTACGGGCGCTTGATGTGGAGTAATGAATGCCCTCTCTAGGAGAGGCTGACAGCTATCTTCACCATAAATCGAAATTTTATATATGCCTTACACTTGTTCGGAAGAGGTATATTCCAGAAAATAAAATGCTATATTGTTGCTGTCTAACTTCTAAGGTGTGGCTGAAGGTTGCCTTCTTATAGAAGGATGGGAGTCGCATGATGACATCTGACGGGCCCTGCCACCACCCCAACCACGAATTCCAATGCAGGAAATAGCTCTGTGCACCGCTGTTGATTATAGATCAGCGCGACGATGAGTGGACTATTATCGAGGTAGTTCTGATGGTCGATGCCCAGCCTACAACGGTTGCGTATGTCTCCGAAGTTGGGCTCTGGATCGACGCCGTGGAGGAGCAGAACGAGCAAGTCGTGACTCTGCGTATCACTAGAACCAGCTAGGACATGGAGTATATCATCGCCAAGTCGATCGCACACCAAGGGATCGGCACCACTCCGAAGTAGAGCAGTAACAAAGTCCTCTTTTGGCTCCTTCAAACAATCGGGTGACGTGCGTAGAATGAAGTGGAATATAGCATCCCGATTGCCCTTGGAAAAAGGAGTATTGATACTGATACTGGGTGCAAAAGGAAAGGCTGTAAAGAACTCAATCCCTTGTAAATAATAGCCATATACTAGCCAGAGGTCGTCCTTCTGGACTACGGCGCCATTGCTGACCAGTCGTCTAGTGTGGTAAACGTTTCCAGAGGTGATGGCATGCTCAAGAGATTTAAAGCAGATTTAAGCCGAATGCCCAGCCAGGTGACCGAGCGAGACCAGAGACTTTGCCGAAAACCTAACGTGCACAGCAACCGATTGGAAGAATCTCACGGTTTTGGCACGTCAGAAGGCTTTACTCAAAAGAAAAGGCGGAATGGCGTCAGAAAAAGATGGCGATGGCCCTCACCGCAACACGAGAAATAGCAGCAAGGACTACTATACAGAGAGCAAAGACCATGCCACTTTGGACATCGACGGCTTGATGCTAGCATGGGCACCTGGCAATGTCCTCGACAAGAGCGCAGAAGATCGATATCCTTACTAGACCGACGCCTTCGTTAGACAGAATGGACAAAAAAGAAACAGGCTCTTGTTGCCCGAGCGAGAGACGAAACGCTCTGTGCCGATTATATCTATTCCGAAACACTTCGTACTAGAGGAGGCAGGGCACCGTTCGTTACTCTATTAAGGCCTCTGAGGTGTATCACCACTCGCTGCGCTTTGGCGCCTAGGTTCCCACATGAACTCGGAAGGACAGCTTGGTGTCCATCATGATCCCCAGCTATCTAACGGGGGCGTGTGCCAAAGAGATTTCCGAGCCGTTTGCCTTGACCTTGAACTTCTCGGCCCTTCTCTTGTGGGGGAAGTGGAGTAGCTCGCTCTTGTCTGGGATGAATGGCATAGAGTCCGCCCCCCCCCCCCCCAAAAAAGCCTGTGCGTCCGCCAGGTCTTTGGGGAGCGCTCTGCTGGCCGATGCTGTCAAGTTGCGGATCCGTAGAAAGGCAACGTCGTTCGCGTGGCAGAATAGAAGCTCGGACTCATCCTTTTTTTAAGGAGCAGAGAGCCTTGCGAGACTCTGCACTCTAATTCCGAGACGTTAGAGGTAGCGCCGTCCAGCCGGACTCGAACCCTCCGTTTTAACACCAAACAGTACACCCAGCGAACTAGTCCATATAGTCATAATGTATTGCTGTATTTGTCATGAACCGTATTCTAACCATCTAAAAACGACACCAGGTGTGTAATAAATATCTGAAGTGGGTGTCTGAAACCGGCCGCAGTAAAACGTGCGTTAAAACGGTAATTAATTGTTCTGTCTCGACCGCTATCCACGATATTAAAATGAATAAGCAAGCGGACTGTTCACTACAAGCATTGCGATAAGGGCGCTGTAACAGGTAGTATCTGCTACTATTTTCAGTAGGGTTGATGTCGCAATATTAGAACTTCTTCGCGGACCAAAGCCACTGGCAGTATACGAGAGCCAGATCCGGTACCGCGAGTACAATTTTCACGACACGGCCCATCTATCATCTCTTTTGCAAATGTTGGAGCTATTACCTGAGCATCCACTGATCCAAACAAGCAAAATTGTTACCCAAACAGAGCCAATATTCCACTGCTCCTGTTTCATGCGTTTACGCAAAATATGCATCAAACAGTAAGCGCCAGTGAGATAACAGTCACAACAGCAGCCGCCCCTCGTGAAGGCTCTCCAAATATCGAAACCTGACTTGGCAAAGATTGATTTGCTTCAAAAAGTACATCTGCCAAGTTTGACATGGTGTCTACGGGGAAAAGACACGAAAGTGGTGACGAAGCCTGCTCGACAAGTAAGAGACGAAGGTCGACAAAGACACGCAAAGAACCTGCCGTACCGCTGGCAGCCGAAGAGATCCCGTCAAGCACGCCCTGCGAACCGCTTGCAGCGCCATTGGAAGGTCGAAGCTCTTCTTGCGAGAGCTGTGTTGGTAGGGAGTTTTCCCTACGAAGCAACTCGAAATGAAAACAACAATATTGATCATTTCCTCGCAGGGCCACTAAAGGACGGCGCGAAGGAAGATATGGCTAGTTCGAGAGGTGAGCGTCCACCGGCAACCCGTCTTTCCAACATAACGAACGCGGCCGCATATCACCTTGCTGTCCAAGATCCGTAGGATAACTAATGTCAGCTTCTCAGTTGCCGCTGTCGAGACTCCTCCGAGTCTGCCGTACAATGTTTGCTTCGGATTGGTATGAAAACCCCCGCAGGCCGTTTTTCCCAGACCTTCACTAAGTGTCGAAGCTCTTGATGGAGGCAAGCTCTACGTATAGGGAATGGGACCCCCCTCCAGAGGTCGCTCCTGTGCAAATGACTTGTCTCGACAACGCAATAATGCTGCGATACGAAGGAAGCGGGGAAAATGCCGGGCTTCTAGTTTCACAAGCCCTATCGCGACTCATCAGAGAGCACTCTATAACTCTAGCCGCATCCTTAGGTGCTCCAAAGGGGCGGCAGTTTGTGTCGATTAAGGTATACCACAACTACGTCCGAGTACGGCCATTACGAGTCGTTGTCTACGGCTTCCTCTCAAGTAAGGATGCCGTCACAACCATTTTGGACCAAGAAAACCTGTTCCTCCAACGCCCAGAAGACTCCGAGTATGATAGGAGGGTGAGGTGCCTGAACCCCATGTATTTTACCCGCCCCGGAGAGGAGATGCCGAGGATGTTAAATCGGTCGGCTGCCGCCTCGCTAAGACAGACGTCTGCGGCTTTTGATGAAGAAGAGCTCGGAGAAGCCGAAAGGAGTCGGGTGCTGAGGATATTTGACGAGGCAAGCGGGCCGGATTTAAGCCTTGGTTTGGAGGTGAAGCAGAGTTCGAAGATTATCTCGACACTTAAAGAGTTTGTGCAGGAGTTCCTATTCTTGGTAATTCAGGCACCAACTCAGTGCACTTGCTATGATGATTGAAAGGGAGCAAGGTGCACTAGGCAGCAACCCAAAGTACCCTTCACTTTGGGAGCCGTCTATTGAAGAGGGGAACCAGGTGTAAGCACATACACTAAACCCCCACTGTATTTTATCTCAAAACCGGGGCCAGGCGGCCCGTATACCCCTTACTAATCTTATTTACCTACTTAATTCTGATGAGTTTCTAGGTATCGACACGTTGTTACCAAGTCCCTTCAGAGCGTGCCTCTACCGAGCTTACGTGGAGGCATATTGGGTGATGTACCTCTAATGGACTCCTGTCTTGGATTGCATGAGTTCGTCTGACGTGGTCTCTAGGAGATGGGCTTAGGAAAGACACTGTCTACCCTGGCCCCCATTTGCCACCATCTCGACAGAATATCCGACGTCGCTATGCCTCAGACATCCCGAATGTCTAGAGCAACTTTGATAGTCACACCAAAATCAAGTACGGTCATGAATACTACGTCTTTGAGATGTGCGAGTCTGGCATGTGGCATACCCGCTAACTTGACCGGCCTTACAGCCATCTATGGATGGCAGCAACAGATTAATAGGTATGAGCTCTCCTCTGTTTCTCCTGTCGAAACACCTTGGCCTGACATGCGAAGACATATTCGACCGGGAGAAATACATTCGTTGGTGTACCATGGCCGCAATCGGCAATAATCGGCCGCCGAACTGCACAACAATGACATAGTCCTTACTACGTATGACACGCTTCGATCAGATTGGGCGACATACGGCCCTCTGTATACTTTTTCTTGGGCGAGAATTGTCCTAGATGAAGGTTAGTGTCCATAACTCAAGGTTTCCATCGCAGCATGTCCTTTGACCACGGAAGAACTTACCTGGCTTGTCATTCCTATAGCTCACAAAATCCGCAACCGCTCATCCAAGATCTTCCACGCAACCTGCGAAGTCCCCGCTCACTACCGGTGGTGTCTGACGGGCACGCCGATCCAGAACTCGCTGGACGACTTCGGCTCCCTTCTAGCCTTCATCGGAATCCCACCGTTTGTGACGCGCGATCAGTTTAGGTTCTGGATTTCGTCACCGATCCTCTCCGATCGCGAGCACTCTCTGCATACACTGCGGAAGCCCGTATGCGCAACCTGTTTACGCCGTACCAAAGCACACCCTTACTTGGCATCGACACTGAAACTGCCTCGCAAGACGGAGCGCGTCGAGATTGTTGAATTGTTTCCTGACGAGAGGGAGATGTACGAATTCTTCAAGAGAAGATCGTATCTACTTGCTAGCAAAGACCCAGATTCGGATTCGAAGACCAGATCCGCGGCAACGAAGAAACGACAGAAACTTGACGCCAAAGAATCCATCTCTGGGAAGCTGCGCCGCAAGAGCATGGGAAACATCATCATTTTAATATCTGTGCTACGCATGATCTGTGATCACGGCCAGGCGCTGCTGCCTCGAGTGGCTTTGGAAGCATGGCAGAATCACGATGAAAGCAGAGTCAGCTGGACTCTGCTCCGCACAGCGTCCGAACAGAAGCGGAGCTGTTGTGTTTGTGGCTATAAAAGCTATGGCGAGGATGACGAGATGCAGGAGGCCGACATGACTGAGTTGTCGTGCAAGAAACACGTTGCATGTGAAACGTGCTTGAACCCGACTGAGGGTGCAGCGCTGGCGTGCCCGGAGTGTTCGACACCCGGAATAACCTCGTTCGTACCAGACATGCGGGGTGGCATCGGCTCGCCCAAGGCCCCCTCGTCCAAGGTCTCGGCATTGCTGCGCAACATCGTCGCGATACATGAGAGCAAGGATCCTGAGGATGAAACCCAGTCACCCACCAAGAGGTAGTTTTCAATTTCCCAGAGACTCGCTTCGATAAGGCCCTTATGCGTATCAACCCATTTCGCTGATGGATTATAGCGTCATCTTCTCCTACTGGACTGGCATGCTCGACATGATATCTTATGCCTTAGACCCACATATCTCCTCCCTGAACCTCTCCACCGTACGAATTGACGGCCGCTCCACATTACAGCAGCGTCGCGATGCCCTGGATCGATTCAACGGCGACAAAAGCTGTGTAATTATATTGGCTACTATCGGGGCTGTGGGTGAAGGGTACGTTATTTCTTGGCACACCAGTGCATTGTGCACTCTTTTCGTTCTTGTCTCGCCCTCCCATGCCGGCCCTCAGCTGCTGAGCCGCAAGGAAACAGAGAGACTGTAAGAAATATCACTAACCTATATCCTGACCAAAATAGCATCGATTTGAGCGTCGCATCCGATGTCCACATCACTGAGACGCACTGGAATCCCATGGCTGAGGCCCAAGCGGTGGATCGCGTACATCGAATTGGGCAGACTAGGGAGGTGAAAGTCACAAGGTATTGTGTGAGAGACAGCATTGAGGAAGTGAGTCGGCTCCTTTTGTTTCCCCTTCTCATTAATACCCTCCTACTATATATACAGAGTTCTTGGTAGTGACTACCTCATGGTTGATGTTCTTTGACGACAAATATTCTAACTACCTGGTTCTCAGTATGTCCAATGGATTCAAAACGACAAATTAAGGCTGATTAGCGAGTCTCTCTCGTCCTCGGAACAGAGCAAGGATGAGAAAACAAAGGAGGAAGACAGCCTCCTGGAGCAGCGATGGGAGGTGGGTTGTAGAGGCCCAAGCTATTCAGTCTGCTCTGGTTGAGTCTGACGAGCGAGACCTAGTCGGCAGCACGAAAAAGGTCTCGGAACTGTTCAAGACATTGCTGAAAAGTATTGGACCTATGTACATCATACTAGATGGATTAGACGAGATGGAGGTGGTCGAACGCAGGATACTCTTGCAACAATTAGTTGAATTGGACGACTGTACCGAAACCAAGATCCTTGTCAGCAGCCGGCCTGAGGATGACATTGCCAAGATTCTCGAGACTAAAGCTGCTAGCATCCTTGTGGACAAAAAGAATCCGGCTAGCATTCAGGCCTATGTTAACCGGAGAATCCAGGACTGGATGGACAACGCAAGTTTTGTCCAACAAGCCTGGGATCAGATACGATGTCTGTTGGCCCCCCTTGCGGCAAATGCAAACGGTAGCTTGGCTTCCACGTCCCTTAAACCAGTTCTCCCCCACGCGAATAACGGTATGTGCTGACATCTACGGCATAGGCATGTTTCTCTATGCTCGCATTATCTTGGATAACGCCGAGTTACTCACCAATCTTGAGGAAATCGAACGAGAACTTAGAGTACCCCCTCAAGACTTGGATGATGCGTAAGTCTGACAACTCAAACCTTGGTCTAGAAGTAAGGCTGACGTTTCAATATGTAGGTATCACCGAATATTTGCCCGAATCAACGATTTATCACCGGCTTTGCGACGAAAAGCAAAGATGATCTTCGGCTGGATCGGATGTGCCCCCATTCTCATGACGCAGCACGAGATGGAGCAAGCTTTGGACATTGCCTCGGACAACAATACAGCTCCTTCAAGCATGGCCAGCGTGAATGTTGTTCGCATATGTGGTGTAGCTGTTGAAGTTGTGGACGAAATTCCGCGCTTTGTACATTTCACCGTCAGCGAGCAAGTAGGACTCGGGCTCCGGGGCCGCGACTCCGCCGGCCCCAGCTGCGGCTGCCTCCAATGACTGACAGTAGTAAAGATACGTTCTCGGGCGGCAGGTCACCGACTTCATGGACAAAGCCGAAGCTAACTACAGCCTTGCAAAGTCCACACTGATGTATCTCTGCTCCGGCATATTCGACGAAAACCTGTCCGACGAGCAGCTTGAAGCGAACATCCTCGCCGGGAGATACCGACTTCACTGGTTTGCCTTCACCCAATGGATTGCCCTCACTAGATCCTGCGTTAAAGAGTCTCAGGACTTGTCGGCCTATCCGGACCTGCGCGAGCTGCTCTGTCGCCTAGCGCTGGAGCTGAGAAACTTCCGTTTTGAAGGTAGTGTCAGCCTCAAGGATGCCATCTTCCCGGCACTTCGAGTCGGACTGGCCAGAGATTTGTCCATATTGTCTGCGGGGTCTCGCAGTTTCTCCAGGACGATGGTCAGACTGATTGGAACTACACCAACCGTAAGTTCTGTTTTTGAACAGCTACCATTGTCAGATTTAACTTGAGCCAACCTCACAGGTGACGAGTGGGTTAATAAGGACCCTTCCATCATGTCATCCATGTGGGCTCGCATCTACCAGCGTCTCGGGGCGCTAGTATGCGACCAGACTGAGCACCGAAAGCCTACGTGCCACTGCGCGACGGCAGGGATTCGCCACGAGCAAGGCCCGCGACACGCATATCAAACATGAGAACCACGCGCGACCTTGGAAGTGCTCCGTGCCGGGCTGTGAGTTCACCGTCATCGGCTTCTCAACCAGCCGGGATGCAGATTCTCATTGGCGGACACGTCACCGGATTTCCAAGCCATACCCAGCACAAGTAACCCAGGATGGACTCTCATCTGACGAGCTCCAGGTCCTCTTGTTCGAGTTCACGAAAGCTGGTAACATCGACGGAATACAGCGGCTTGCCCCTCATATCGCGGCGCACAATAGTGTCATGGCGCTCGATAGCGTCGTGGCGCCCGCGATACTTCTAGCAGCAAGGGGGGGCTCGCTGCCGATGGTCGAAGTGCTGACCGAGTGGTCCACCTCGTGGCCTGAAGACACTGACTTTTATAGTGCTATTATGAAGGGCGAGAACCCAGATCTCTTGCTCTGGTTCTTGAACAAGCTGTTGTGCTGGGAATTTGGCGGAGGTCCTAACCACGGTTGGCTGGCCGCCGAGGCCGTCGCTACCAGCTCGCCAGACATGTACGCCGTGTGGGAGGACTTTTTCCTGGACCCCGATCGCGGGCTGAAAATCGCCTACCCTTACTACTCCGGGGACCCCAATGCGGTGCTGGACCATCAAGGGAAGCCACCATGGCCTCTGTCCGTGAGGGAGCACTACGAGTGCTCCGTCCTCTTCTCCAAAGCGGCCTCCGGCGCGGCCAAGAAGAACACCATGTTCGAGGTTCGCCTCATCCAGACGTGGCACCGGCTGATCAACGACGTCCTCGGGGGTGAGCCTCTGAACAGGCGGTTCCTGGGCTGGGCGCTGTCGAGTCTGGCACGGTCCTCCCGCCCTTCCGTTACGCTGGCCGCGGAACTGCTGCGCCTTGGGGCGCCCATTGACTCTCCGAGGGGGCCGGGCTCCGGCACCGCCAAGAGTGCCAGCTCGAACGGTCCTCAGCAGCAGCAGGAAGAAGAGCCGCCACAATTCTTCGCTGATATGTGACCCACTGGGCGACGCTGGTACCGCCAGAAGCGGCAGAAAGGGATGACGGCACTGCAGTGTTGATGAAGAGGAGCTGTGAAGAGTCGAGAACATCAGTGCAAGTGAGAAGTACTATGGAGTATTAAGGAGAAGCGTTAAAGGCGCACAGCGCGGCGCGGCACGGCCTTGAGCGGGGCTTGGCCTGATAAAGACCAGAACACGCGCTGTGATTAGGTCAATAAGCCCGACACTGTGCAGGAATGCGGTAGTGATACCCGCTTCGACCAAAGGGCGGCTGCTGACCTCCGGCCACGGAATGTGATACTAGCCGGAAGAACGAGGAGATTGATTTGCGTTTGAGGTGAACGCAGAACAAGTCTTCCTGTTGGTCCCCCTCCGGCCTGCAACGACGTTTGAATGCCGAGTCACCATGTCCTTGCCGCCTCTTGTGCTGTTCTCGTTCCCAGTTTCGGCCACCACCACAAGCCTTGCGGCTCTTGGCCTCGTCGTCTTGTATCAATTCATCATCTGTCCGCTTTTTTTGTCTCCCCTCAGGCATATTCCGGGTCCCAAGCTGGCTGCCATTACTTCATTCTACCTGAATATCCACTATTACAATGACACCGCTGTTCCACTTGTCAAATTACTTCACGACCGATATGGCCCAGTTGTTCGAGTGGGGCCGAAAGAGGTTGTCGTGAACGACCCGAGACATTTGTCACTCATTTACGGTGTCCGATCCACCTTCCCGAAGCCATCTACGGCAGTCCTCGATCAGAATTATGGATACCCGAATGCTTTCTCCTCCATTACCCGCGACGACCATAGGCAGGCTAGAAAGCATGTCGCCAAGGTCTACACCATGAACGCGATACTGAATAATGTCTCTCTTAAAGCCTGTATCCAGGATCGTCTCAGCACCATCTTCAGCATGATTGAGCACAATGGGGAGCAGTCTGTTGACATCTTCAATCTGGCTGGATGCTTTGCACTAGATGTCGTGTCATACATGGTTTACGGCAGGAGCTTGAATCTGCTCGAGGGCAAGAACATGCACATGGCGGAGAATATTCGAGATGTGCTCCGCGCCAGCGTCCGGATTGTTCGATTTTCCTGGCTCTTCGCACATCTCAGCGTTTGGCCATTGACCCTGCTTTTGCCACGAAGCGTGAAGAAGTCGAACTCGGCAATGGACTCAGTGGCGGAGACACACCAGGACCAGATCATTGGCGTCAACTCCTCCCAACAGGGGCCAGACCCGGAAAAGACAACCGTGGGGTGCATGCAGGCCCAGCCAAGCTATGGGAAAGCTTTGACAGATGGTCATGTCAAGAGTGAATGTTTAGACCATGTTATGGCAGGTAAGTCCCTCAACAGTCAGAGCAGACCCCTGGTTTTCTTGACTCCTTTTAAATCTCTAACAAGCTTTGAGGCACTGTCTAGGAGCCGACACCACTGCAGTGTCTATCGCCTATATGTTGTATACCCTCGCTCGGTCAGAAAATCGGAAGTATCAGGAGAGGCTTCGTGAAGAGGTTTCCAAGCTCCTATCACCCCTTGACTTCAAGGAGGTGTGTCAACTGCCATACCTCAATACTTGCGTCCTAGAATGCCTTCGGCTTTATTCCCCGGGTCCTGGAGGGCTACAGCAACGAGTGACCCCGGCCAAGGAGAAGACAGTCTTAGCCAGCCATGGCAGGAACTACGTGCTGCCTCCCAACACCATAGTTGGTGCCCAGGCATACTCAATGCATCGTAATGAGGGAATCTTCGGGACTCGAACAGACGAGTTCCTGCCTGAAAGATGGGAGACGACAAGTGAGACGCAATTGCAGACCATGAAAGATGCATGGCTAGTCTTTGGCGTGGGCGCTAGGATCTGTCTTGGAATGAAGTAAGCACCTCGCCACAGTCCAAAAGCCCTCAATGCTTCAAGCCTTTCGCTTTAGGCCTCGTCAACAAATGGCGGAAGCCATACGGAATTGTTTTTACCAGAAACTCTTGCCCAGTGCTGATTATTCGATACCAAAAGCTTGGCTTTGGTCGAGCTCAAAGTCATGATGGCAGAGATATTTCGAGCATATACCGTTCAGCTGCCGGGGGATTCTGATCCGGCTGATATGGAACCCATCTTTGCTGCTGTTATCCGCCCGCGGTCTGAGAAATGCGAATTGATTTTCAGACGGATTTCATCCCAGTAGCTTTGACCGTGGTTTCCTTCGCGGAATGTTACAACAGCAAATTTTGGAAGTTGTAACAACGAGGAGGGCGTTGCGCGTGTTTTATCTTTCCAGATTGGATGTAAGCAAAAGAGGCGTTAAACAGAAAATCAAAGTCACTAGCACCAAATATCTTGAGCCCGAGCTTGGGGCATTTTGTCCCCGAGAAATGTATGGAAAGCTGTAATCAGATTGAACATGATCTTGAGCCATTACATCTGACAGACCTCGGCAGTCAGTCGAACGAGTTGAATTGAGATGTACCTAGTCCGGCCCGCGACACTTCGAGTTCAGCCAGTCCAATTCAGAGTTCACAGTGTATGTAATAATCCGTAATTACTAGATGATTTTTTTAATGCACTGGGCACATCCTAGTGCGCTATGGCTACAATCCTCAGGATGAACTTGAGCTTATATCTTAAGGTTAGGGCTCTTATAGTAGAACAGCTATTGGCTAAGAGAAAAGACCATGGTCTAATAAGACAAGGTCATCTTCCTGCCAGTTCTGCTCGTGTTCATGAGCCCTATATTTGCTTTTGCATGTGAACTTGTGAGGCGGGATATTAGAAAGCTGTGGTAAGCTGCGGTAAGGCTCATCGCAGCGGTTAAGACACCCTAACCATATCAAAATCCCCTTGATTCATGCTAGATAGAAGACATTTAAAAGTACACTCCCGGGAACTCAAGGCGTTGACGAGTTGATCAAGCGATTGCGGGGGAAGAGATCAGTCTGCTTTGTGTGTCTGAGCCGGGGAACTACCTCCAGCCTGAACGCACAATAATAATTACCACCTGGAACAACTTGGGCACTCGGCCTCCTGTCCTGTAGGCATTCTTGGACACCAGACGATCCCGCTTTCAATAGGTGACCTGTCAATTATCCCTATTTTCATCTACTTACTTCTTCCCTTGGGGTTGTGATTGGTTGGAATTCACTGGCAAGCCATGGCTGGGAAACTTAGCCTCCACCTGCTGAAGGACTGCCCATTCTACGCAAGGCGGTTATACGGATCGAGCTACCTGATTCGTGGATGCGATTAATATGGCTAGTTCCTCAATATTTATCTTGAAAGTATGCCTAAGTCCAGCCGACAATGGGTGAGCGGGCCCCCTAGACAGAAGTTAGATACTCCAGAGCAGCATATCACTGGCCTCCTTCCTGACGCGCCATGTTTGTTAACACTGCTGCAGGTCCGCGCGTACCCTGGCAGTCATTGTCCTAAGTGATACGGGCTGCGCGACAAACGTCAAGAATCTGAATTATGGCATCTCGGCAGATCCCGAGGTGCCTGGGTACTGGAGCATCAACACTGTGCTAAGGTACACATCTATCAACCCAGGCAGACGCATCCCGTATCTCGTCATGACCACTCCTTGCCACTTCGACCATATCATCGGACTTGGCATTCTCCCGCCCACGGATGTCACGGACCAGAGGAATGTCGACATCTCTGGCAGGGAGGGCCCATTGACCACAGTGTTATCCCCCGCCTTGGACCCGACCTCACTCATACTGCAAGCGGGTTGACGCAGTCTGCCCACAGAAGGTGGGAATCTGGGCAGAGGACAACCAACACGTCGTCTACTCTTCGCTTGACCTACCCAGGCCCATAACGACGGGCATTATCGTCCTCCAGACGCCCGGACACGCACCGGACTCGCTCTCATGGTACGAGACGGACTCGCACCTGCTGTCCGCCGGCGACAGCTTCTACGAGGTCTCGAGTGACGACACCACGACCAATTCCAAATGGGGAGGGCGAGATTCGCGGACCGATCCTATTCGAGGTCAACAGCGGTCTGGCGACTTGATGGAAGAGCCTGGACCGGGTGTTGCAGTGTACGAGGGAGCGGAATAAGGGCCTGCAGGTACGCTACACCCAACATGCCCCGTTTGTTGTCATTTGTGCCGGTCACGTCACTACCTTTTACCCCGATGCTGAGTGGTTTCTCCTCTCCGTACGTGCTTTCATTTCTCGAATCCTGAAGGACGAACTACCCAACAGGAAGATTGAGGAGCGGCTTGGTCTGCCAGATGATATGTGGGGATGGGATGACGACGAGGAGGCGAATAAGGCGAAGGAGTTTAAGAGGATCAAATAATCGCGTAGAAAGATTGTTGAAGAGAGAAGAAGGAGAATACCCAAGCACGATTGGTCGTAAGAACATATTTCGTTCAAGCCTATGGCTAGAACTATATATTAGTCCTTCTAGAGACATACACGCCATGGTCGTCACTGAAAATTTCGTATGCTCAGAGACGATTCCACCATGATTGGCCAGAACAGCTGAAGATTTGGCGATCATGACTGGGTAGCTGAAGCCAGACGGACCGTACCAGCCATGGACTCGTAACCCCCATTCTCTTTTCATCCCCCTGTAGTGTCCCAGAACAAAAACTTTGAGGAGATTGGTCTATCTGTGGCACCACCAAGAGCCGACCAATTTTCAATGAGGTCGGCGCACAAGCTTCTTGTGTCCGACAACCGGACACTTTCTAAGCTCTCCAGCCTGGTCATAACGAACTCGCGATATACCTTCTTGGTCGATCTCATGCCTCCAATGATGAGGAGAAATAGCATTAATGATGCTACCTCGCTGTCTTTAGAGACTTCTACGCAGGCGTCGAGAATGTGATCGACAGCATTTCCGAGATTAGGATCCGCGGCCGTCGAGCAACCTTTCAGATTGGTGAAGAAGATGGTCCAGGCTCTCCAGAAGATAGCCTCGTTCAGTGCATCTAAGTGCCGACACAAGGTGAAGGCTTAGGGCCTCTCCTTGGGAAAAGAGCTGGGCATGAGGCACTCGGGTTGCCTGCGATGTCTGGCGAGTAGCGCAGAGTGTCTCCGAAGACGGGTCTCCAGTCCGTCTATGTCAGACTCAATAGCCCTCGCGAAATCCCCACGGGTGGCATGCGAGCCGCTAAGACCTGCCTCCCTCCTCTTGACAAGCGTGCCAAGCGTGTATATCATGCTCGCGAGTGAGGCTGACAAGCCCAAGAACAAGTCCAGGTCTCGGAAGCGGACACGGGCCTCCGGCAAACCTTGGTCGTTTTCACGCAGGCCTACTATGGGGTCATCAAACAAAACCTGGCACAAGACAACGGAGTACTCAACGTGTGAAACGAATTTGACGGCATCCTGGCTGGTGAGGGAGGCCATGCAGAGTATGAGTGTGGTCGATAAAGTCGTGAGAAGGTCCTGTGCGTTTTGTTCGGCTGAGGGCGAATCGCTTGGTGTTGTAAGATCATGGGGACCGTTTCCCTCTAGATCTTTGTAGAACGTCGTCTGCCTTGTCCTCAACAAAGTGACCCCTGGGCAGAGAGGTTCCATTTGACGGCGTCCAATTAGGATCTATGTTAAATACAGAATAGCCTCCAAAAGAGCGTTGCTTTTCCTGGCGTTTAGGGCCAGATGCTTGAGGAAAGGATTATCTACGCGTCTGCCGAGAGGAGTCAGGAACGGACCAATCCGCTCAAAAATGACGTCCAAAACAAGTAGAAGTATGAACTGAACTCCAAGGGACTTCCCTAGGCTATTTTGCAGAGTTCGAATGTCGTCCATGGTGCTGCTGAGTGTGTCAGGTCTCGCATTATCGCCATTGCAGGGTGCTAGCACGCGAGCGTCCTAGAATTCCGGCGATGTCCTTCTCGACACTTCAGAAGATCCTTGCTAGACCCTGAAAGGACTTCGCATGTCCAAGTGAGGCGAATTTCGATCAATAATGTCGGTATCTGTGCTGAAGAACGTTAGATGATACAGTATGGTGGGAGCATCCAGCGCCGGTGAGTCGAGCACCTCGCAGCTGCTCAGCCAGGAAATAAAAGGTTGAGCAGTGCTTAATGGAGGCCGTTTTGGTCTTGAACGCGACTTTCACTGGAGCTCAAAATCAGGACGCCATTGTTGGTGTGAACAGACTCCGCATGGCTCATCCGTCGATCTGAAGTGCCCAGCGACACATTCTCTTCGTCCTGGGGCGGTGGGATATCCCGGTTCTCTAATGACGCGTCTTGAACACACAGCCAGTACTGGCCTCGCCTGCTCATGCGTCCTGTGCGCATACCACCGACGCCGATACATTAGCCCGTGCCATTATCTCGCACGGGGCACCAGCACCGGGGAGGGTCCTGACCCTCCATCTAGTCTGGACAGAAGGCTTGCAAACCATATCTTGTTCGCGGCAACGCGAGCATTTGGGTTTCGACTGGTCGCACTAGATACTCGCAGTCCGCACGCAGGTCGAATTGAATACTTGAGCTTCAGATTCCTCCCAACCACGCCAGCTAACCTTCCGCTTCGCTGCATGGCAAGCTTTGCAAGGACCGCGGTTCCGAGAATGAGCGAGCTCTTTAGGACTGCTCCTCCCAGTCGATCCCATACTGCGAATGACGCTTGCTCCAAGCGCACATCAAGAGCCAGCACCCGAGGCAGATACTGTATGGCTTGATCTCGGGCCTCACTACCAGCTATGCATTTGTGTGCGTTGATTTGCACAAAACAGGAATTTCATAAATGACTGAGATACCATAGAAACCATGAAGTGTTCAAAGCATCGGCCTGGATGAGTCTGTTTAGGTGTGTTTACGTCTTGTATATCTTCTTGAGAAAAGGAATAGCCAGGACCATCAGCTAGGGGTGAGCGCCAGTGTCGTCCTTATTATATTCGGTTCCTGAATATGCTTGCTAATTAATTGCATATCGACAAGTCTGAATATGGGTCCTTGGACTTGCGGCCATCGCCGAGTTCTGGGAGTGTTGTACGCTATGGGCGCGAGGCGGTTCGTTTCTACCGTGGCCATTTGCAAATTTCTGGAGCGCCACCTCTGAAAAGTTTTTAGACTTCACCTGTAACGTGTCTCGTTGTTCTGTTCGTCGTGCCGTCCTCGATCTCTGTGTGAGACCCGGCAAGGGACTCGGCATGGCCAGTGGCGTACGGGCTCTGCTGACGTGCTGTCTAGAGCAGCTTGGCAAGGCAGCCGGTGTGGAAACGGAGCGTGGGTACATAGGTACAAGATGCGCAGTCATCAGCAATCCGTATTCGACCTATTGGTGGTAAGAAGGGGAGGATTGGGTGGACAGAATAAGATCGGGATACCAAGAACAAATAAATACAAATATTTATAAGAAGAGTGCGGGGAAGGGGGGGATAAAACTATCTGTCCCATGCCTAGGTGAATCAATTTCGATTTGGTTTAATTATCTTCTGCGAGGCATAGTGGATAGTAACACCGAGATTACAAAAGACCTTGCAATTCGAACAGGCGTCTCTGTTATACGTGCGTGCCGAAATTACGCAAACGTTAACCCCCAATAGATGTGATGTAAGTATCTCGAGACGCTGCGTGAACGCTTCTGCCTCGCCCGGAACCCAAGTTGTACCTTCCATTTCATATTGTGTTGACAAATTCCAACCGCTAATTACCGCAGAGCCCAAGATAAAGGCTCTTTTCTTGTTCTGTCTTTTTCTTCTCTCTTTCTCATGTTTCTTTCTGTCTGACTTCTGCACCTGCGCTATCGGTTCGTTCTCGCAAATCTATGTGGACCGGCGCAGGCATCGATGCGTGATCTCCGCAGAGCACCGAGACCTGTGAGGAAATAGAGGCTCTGTGGGCATAGAAAGAATGGATTGGATTGATCTCTTCGACAAAAGGAATATCTGAAATAAGCACGAAAACGTGGTTTAAGTATGCATATCAACCAGGGTTAGGGTTTAGAAGCGTATTCTTTTCCACAAGACCTACCTCAGCAACACGCGCAGCCCTCCAGGCTGGCACAGGAACGCCCTGTTTCAGCCGGAGCACATTGGCTCCAGCAAAACCACAGAGCAGTGCATCTTCGTCCAGCGGATGGCGACAACGCTCACGGTCACATGGGCGCCGCCGATTCCCCGGCCTGCTGCAGAGATCGACATCGCGGGTTGGAGGGGAGGAAAACACTCCGCAAGGCCCGCTCAGGCTGGCACGGCATCGGCGCCCCAGGAAGCCCGAGCGTGGCGATGGGGGGTGGCCGAGCAGCTTGCTTCTGGGCGCCGTTCTGCAAGGCCGGCCACCAAAAGAAGTCATGCGCCGCGGTGCCCACGCCGGTGCTAGCACTGAGGAAATAGCTATAGTTCTAGATCCATCATCCGAGTCTTTTGGTGATTCGTCAAAGGGATGAACCTCACCCCTCGTCAGGACGAGATGAGTCCGAAAATACGCCAGATTCCTTCGACGAGATTCCCAGCGTGTCGAGAAGCACGTCGTGGAACCCCGTCAAGTCTGCAGCCATGGACGACTCGTCCTGACCAGGATCAGCACGCCTCTCAACCGGTACCTACCACTCAGCCATGCCGCAGCGTTCATAACTATACTGGCGAGAACACTGCGGTGGTCCGACAAGACTCGCGCCCATTCGTTCTCAACTGGGTTAAGCGGGACCTGGGCTGGTAGGGCTGCGCTGACCGAGGATCTAGTGTGGTGTTCGATCGAAACAAACAAGAACGAGGTCGCTCGTATAGCCCGTGCCGACGAGTATGTCCGGTTTGGGGGCACCCCCACATGGGCGGCCAGACGGCCATAGGTCGGCCAGCGGTAAAACGGGGGCGGGGCAAACGGAGGCAGCTCATACCAAGTGATACATAGGTGCAACTTGGCGCACCCGGATGTAGTAGTCTGCCTAGTATAGTGGTCAGTACACTTCGTTGTGGCCTAGATGGAATTCGCCTCCGAGTTCTCATCAGATCAAGTCCGAAGAGACCCATGTTCGATTCATGGGGCAGACACACCTTTTTTGCAATTCTTTTTCATTTTGGTCATTTTCTCCATGTTTCCCATCTCGCAGGGAATTCTCGTACAACGCCATTTCTGTTCCGATGGAGGGGAGAAGATTTTGTCCCGAGGCGGGTTTCGTCCACATCAGTGGAATTCAGACTGCCCGGACCGGCATCCGGTGCACTACACTCCCACCTCTTGGGTCTCCTGTTTGAGGAGGCAGGATCAAAAAAAATAAATAAAAATAAATAAATTAAGAAGGTAAAATAAGAACCGCACGGGCGGCTAATACGGCGAGAAAGATTTGAATGCAGGAGAATCTCTCACAAGACAGCCTACCGGTGGTTTTATATCTGCTCTACGGCCGCCGCCTGTGCAGGGGCCTGCTATGGGATGGCCTGACGCGGGGATGGCTCGCTATGGGCATCTGCAACTCCATTGTTGTAGAATGCGAGAGGAGATTTATTCTGCATCCCGAGGTGGACTTGACCTTCGATCTCTCCGCTGAGATCTCTACTTGTCTCCCGGCCGGCTTTCATAACATTGCCGTTGTTTTCCAGCGCGCGGGCGGTACGCGGCAGGGTGGAAGGCCGGGATCGCGGATATTGACGGCAAGCTGGCGGTAAAGCCCATTTCAACATGCCATATCTACTGGACGTCTGATTACTTCGGTCTTTCTCCTTCCTTCCGGGCCGTCAGTGCATCCTGCTCTTGTACAATATCCTGTTTTGTAGGGTGATCGAGCTGGATGTGCGGTCGAGTAGGGATCTGCTCCGGATGGCTGAAGGCCATTCTTGCCACACACAACTTTCTTCATGAGACGTCTTCAGTCTACGGGCCCCATCTGAAGTGTATCTCACGCCGTGTGTACAGTCCAGAAACCGGCCACCGACACACCTCTCACTACCTAGATACTCCGAATCTCATACCACGACCCGGATAAGGCTGGTTTGTCACTCAAGATGGCAATGTTGCATAGGTAAAGCTGAAAGCTGGTTTTGATTATCCCCTGATACACCTAATGCGCCAATACAGAATCACTTTTCGTCTACAGCCGCATGTCCTTGATGGGCCCTGAGACCTAACGCCCTCCTTAACGTGGACCCCTCCCACCCTATGCCGCGACCTTCTCGCCGTTGCCGTTAGCAAGGAGCTCGCTGGCCACGGAGTCGGGATTTTGCAGCGTCAGGTGGTACGACCTGATGATCGAGTCGGCATCATCGATCGCAATCTGCCTGATGTCTGCCATGGCCTTGATCTTGGCAGTCACCTCCTTGCACTGCTCGTCCGTCATGGTCAGGCCGAGTTGCTGCACACGGGTCTTGACGGCGTTCCAGCCCGTCAGCCTCGATGCGAAGTGCACATATCGGGTCAGGCCGAAGTCGGCCGGGTTGAGGATCTCATAGGTCGAGGGGTTGTTGAGGATGGCCTTGGCATGAATACCGGCCTTGTGGGTGAAGGCGCAGAAGCCGGTCACAGGGTTGTTGAAGGGCGTGTTGACCTCGACGGCCTCGGCGACCAGGTCCTCGATCTCCTTGATCTGGTGCAGCTTGTACTTGCTCTTGACGTAGTCGGGGCTCGTGACCAGCATGCGGGCCAGGAAGCCACCGAGAGGAGTGATGCCATTACGCTCGCCGACTATGATGACTGGTTAGCTACAGCACTCGTGTCAGGCGTCTCCGGTATGAAGAGACTTACTTCCGAGCACACTGGTGTCGACATGGGTAGCACCAGCCTCGAGGGCGCAGAAGGCATTGGCAATAGCGCAACCAGTGTCGTTGTGGAAGTGTGTCTCAATGTCGCAGGAGACAACGCCCCTCAACGTCCTGATCAGGTCGTAGACCTGTCTTGGGGAGGCGCAGCCGACGGTGTCAGCGATACCGACGCGGTTCACACCAACCTTATCGACCGCGCTATACAGGGTTAAGAGGTCGACAAGGTCGGACCGGAAGGAGTCCTCGCTGGAGAAGCGGACCTCGAGGCCCTTAGACTTGACGAACTCGATGACCTCGACGGCGGTCTTGACGATATACTCCATGTCCTTGCCGTGGCTGTGCTCGCGCAGGTACTTGGAGGTGCCGATGACGATATCGAGGCCGTCGACGCCGGTCTCGACGGCCAGCTTGGCGTCGCGCATGTCGCAGCGGACGTGTGTCAGGATCTTGGCCTTGAGGCCGAGGTTGCAGATCGTCTTGCAGTCATCGTAGGATTGTTGGGAGGCGGCGGGCGAGGTCAGCTCGATGTAGTCAACGCCGAACTTGTCGAGGGCCTTGGCACTGTGTATGGGACGCTACTGTCAGCTACTGTCGAGAGCAACTGTCATGATCGCGTGTAGCAAACAGGAGGGGGCGGGATGGTTGAGTCATCGCTGGGGAGGGGTTACGCACATCTCGACCTTTTTCTCGGTGGTGAAGTAGGCGTTGGCGAATTGTTCACCCTCTGATCATGGGGTCAGTTTCTGACATGCATAGCAATCATGGTCTGCAGTTCCTGACCTCTTAATGTCGACTCAATGATCTTGAATTTGCCGACATTGGAAAGATAATCTTGAACAGTTTGGTACGGGTTAGACCGCGAGTGTCCTCCGTTCTGGGCCTTGACCAGACGACGTCAGCGTACGAGAGAAACGCAGGATTGGAGGCGATAAACATTGGAGAATACACACCGCTGGGGCCGCGTCGCCGTTTACTCCGTTGGTTGGGGCGTCTGTTCCGCACATTGTGACTGTATATTTTTGGTGGTTGTGGTGATGACGGGAAGAAGTTGGGTTGGGTTGTGCTTGGAGGGGCATGAGTAACCTTTTAGTACTCAAAAATGTGTTTTGCTGCGGCGGGTGAAATTTCGGACGAGGGGCAATTGAGACCAGGCCTGGCCTGGCCTGGCTTTCGGAGTGTGAATAAGAGTCACCTAGTCCAAACCTGACCCACCGCCAAATCAATAAACCCATCAGATACATGCTCATAGGATGTGATCTCGTCCGCAATTGGGCATTGTATATTATCGAGCTTTGAGAGCTTGTGTGGCACGGCATATTAGATGACCCCATCAGGAGCTCTCCTCCTCTGTGTAGAGAGGATACCTCTCATAACCCCCAATGATTGCCTAGCAAGTACCCTCCCTCGCTGATTAGGAAACGTCTGGTCACCGTGACTGTCTGCCCTCTCATGGTCACCACCCATCGTGTAACTATCTTATGCCTTCGCCTCCTCCTCTTGTTGGTTTGCACGGTGTTAATTGCCCTCCCCTCGCCAATGCGCAGGCGAAAAGGCACCCAGAGGAAAGGGTTCAGAGTGTGAGACCAGCTGCCAGTTTACCCACTCCCTTACGAGGGTCACCAATAGCGCGTCGACCAAAGGGTCATAGTATAGAATAATTCGGTCTGAAAATCCTGTCACTGGGCCAGGCCCAAGATCTCCGAAGTGCAGATTTAGCCAGCGGCCCTGCATGACGTCGTCTGCAGAAAAGTGATCCCCTGCCCCACGGGGAACGCCTCCGTGGCCAAGGATCTATCCGATGCCGGAATTGAAAAGGCCTCCCAGCTAGACTGAACTCCGGGTCGTGCGTGACAGCCATTGCTTTTCATCCCTGCCGAGGCCCACCGATGCGCATCCATCCCAGGGTCTATGCAGGTGGGCTCGATGACTACATTCGAACTCTTACCTGCAGCACGTCCTGAATGGACCTCATCATTGGATCAACAGCGGATGTGTGGTGCTCCATTGCGCAACACCGCGATCAAGTCATCACCTAGAACCAGGGCCTACGCAAACCGATCAAGACCGGATTACAGAGCGAACCAGTAGCATAACCATGGTAGTATTGAGTCAACCAACTCGTGCGATATCTCGTCAAGGAAAAGGACGAGCAAGCTCGTTGCCAAGGCTGACTCCAAGGGGCGACGTTGGTACCATCCCGCTTTCATACCGCCAGCCACCACCCATGCTGTCCCAGCATTCAATCACCCAGCCTCAGCATCCTCCTCAAGAGGATGCAGAGTTGGCGCAAGGTGTGCTGCACCTTCCAATGTGATCCCCATCCGGGTTAAGGCAGACATTCTCACCACCTCCGAATGCCTTACCACTGCAGGCGCAGAGCAGCTCGATCTTGACTGGGCCGGTGTACGGCTTATCGTCTTTGGCGTCCCTCTTGGGGATGGCAGACTCAGGCAGGCACACGTACAGACCCTGCATCGGATCAGTGTCCGTAGTGCCCTTACCCGCGTCACAATAGCCGCCGGCGCAGTACGCCGTGAGGATGGTGGCCTCGTCGAAGTCTACGGGCGAGGCTGGTGAGCATGGATCGTGCTTCTGGGTGAGGGTGTTTGTCCAAGTGGCTTACTCTTCAGCTCCTTCAGGATATACCCGCAGTACGTGTAGCCCACGCCGCAGTATGCCCCCGTGGAGTTAGAAGCGGTGACGGCAGGTGTGACGGATGACTCCAGGCCCATGCTGGAGTAGTGTTGCGAGTGCTCAGGGAGTTTGGCCGCGAGCACGGTGGGCACCACGACGAGACTGGCGAGTGCCTTCATGTTGAAAAGTTGATGGGACTCTGAACAAGCGCACGATGACTGTGAGTGCCAGGTTCTCTGGAGAGCACCTCCCGCTAGGAGACTCTGGCTCACCATGACGTGCTCCGGCTTTTATATATTCTGACTGCCGGCATAGCACCGAGGATGACTGCGACAACGCGAATCGCTGGGTAGTGTGTCCCATCGGCGTCGGTGAGCTGTCCTATGAGGGCATGCCGATTCCGTCACTGACCAGGGAACGCGTCCACAGAGACAGATGGCATGCACAAGATGGCCGTGACGCAGGATCTGGACCATCTGGCAGCTATCTTAGGCGATCTGTACTCGACACCTAACGACTATGATGAGTTCGCTCGCCAGCCGGCGTAGCACGATGGAGCCTTTGCACTGTGAGACCTGCAACGGTCTGAACCGAGAGCATTCGTCATGGCATGGCATCTGGGCCTCAGCTGAAGGGTCACCGGCGCTTAAAATATCTCAGAAGAACGAATGGAGGCGTTCGATTTCAGGGCGGAGGTTTTCTCCGCTGGAATAGTGCTTCACTTGGCGAGACGCAAACTTTGAGGCAACGCAACGTTGACCAAAGACTGTGTAAAGCTACGCCTCTGAAGACTAACACCCGGTCCACCACATTGATCCGGTACAATGCCATCTGACCAGCCTTCCGTCGACTTCTCGAGTCAGTTGTCGTTTAGGGAGACTCAAGTAAATATGCCTTGAATATTGCAATCGCAAGCATAGACAGGAATTTACGGGGCAAAAGAAGAAGTCACTCGTCTGGTTTACTCCGTGAACACCAACATCGCACGAACATGACCTAGTAGTGAACAAATAGGCCAAGATCTGCGGGGTGAGGACGTCCGGGGAGAGAGAGAGAGAGAGATTTTGTTTGGACTGTTCGACTTCTCTCCTTATTTCCGTGTGCTTTCTTCTGTTTCTCTTTTGATTTCTTGTCTTTTTTCTGGCCGGGGGGATGACTAAGGATGAAATCATTCCTGAGAAATTTAGAACCCCGCGTTCCTTCCCTTACACTCCGGATTACTGCCCCGCCTAGAATCCGAATCTCTTCCTTCCTCCGGCAAGTTACATATTCTGAGCGATTGAATTATTAACACTCGCCAGAGTCATCCGCTGCTCACCCTAATCAATTGATACTCGACCTCCTCCTCTCCCTGGAATTCTGAACCCGTCGTTCTTCATCTCGCCTCATCCAACCCCCACCTCCTCCTCCCAGCATGGCCGCCATCACTACCGCCGCCACCCCGCCTGCCCTTCCGGCGGGCACGACCGTCCGTGTCGGCACGCGACGCTCCGCCCTCGCCCTCAAGCAGTGCGAGATCGTGATCGGTGAGCTGCAGCAGGTCTACCCGCACATCAACTTCGAGACCGTGACCGTCTCCGTCATGGGCGACCGCGACAAGACGACGCCACTGCCGAACTTGGGTAAGGGCCTGTGGACGTCCGAGCTCGAGGCTATGCTCACCTCCGACCCGCCCCAGCTCGATATGATCCTCCACTGCCTCAAGGACATGCCCACCACGCTCCCCACAGGCTGTGCCATTGGGTGTATCACGAAGCGAGAGGACCCTCGGGACGTGGTGGTGTTCAAGGCCGGGCATGGGGGCAGGTACAAGAGGCTGGCTGATCTGCCGGGGGGTGCTGTCATCGGGACGAGCAGTCTGAGGAGGGCTGCGCAGCTGAGGAGGAGGTACCCAGGGCTGGTGTTCAAGGATATGAGGGGAAACATCGACACCAGGATGAGGAAGTGCGACGACGAGAGCCTGGGGTTCGATGCCACCATCCTCGCCGCGGCGGGACTGTTGCGGATGAACATGGGCCATCGGATAGGGCAGTATCTGGACAGCGAGGGTGGTGGCATGCTGCATGCGGTCGGCCAGGGCGCGCTGGCAGTCGAGGTTCGCGAGGGCGACGAGACGACGCTGAGCCTTCTGAAGCCCGTTTCAGACACGGAGACGATGCTGGCTTGTGAGGCGGAGCGGAGCATCATGCGCACACTGGAGGGGGGCTGCAGCGTGCCAATTGGCGTCGAGACGCACTGGGTCCCCGGGGCGGACGGCGTTGGCAGCAACCTGAGGCTCAAGGCGGTGGTCGTCAGCATCGATGGTCAGGAAGGCGCCGAGGTCGAGCTCACGGGCGACGTGGTAGATCCAGAGGGCGCTGATGCTCTGGGCAAGAAGGCCGCATCGATACTGGTGGAGAGGGGAGCAAGCAAGATCCTCGATGCCATCAACAAGCTGAGGGCAGAGGCGCCTGGAACGACGTCGGCTGCCGCTGCCGCTCCGGTAGCATGATTGTACATCACCGCATCTTACTGCACCATTCACGCTGCATTGGGAGATACCATAGACGGCGAAGACGCTTTGCCTTTTGCTTCGTGCCTATATCAGATACAGCATGCTGGCAGGCGAGCCGCGAACCATGTAAATATGAACAGCAGGGTCTACTGGGTAGACTCCGTCCTGCACTCTCAACGCCGTTCCATGTTCCTTCTTAAGATTGATTACCCCTCCCAGGCTGAACTGTCATGCATTGAAGAACAACAACCACAAGGGACCGTATTGAGACAGCCCGGATATTGCTTTTTGTTGTGTGTTTATATTCCCGTCCCAGCCCCATCTAGTGGTCCCCCTCCGAGGCCGTAAAAGACTTATACTCCTCCGTGTCCATCAACCCCTCGAGGTCCTTGACCCCTTCCTCGTCCACCGTGACCTTGGCGATCCAGCCGCCGCCCGCGCTGTCGTCCTCGGGCACCTTGTTGATGGTGCCGGGCTTCTCCTCCAGCTCGAGGTTCACGTGGGTGATCTTGCACGCGATGGGCGCGTTGATGTCGGCGGCGGACTTGACGCTCTCCACGGCGCCGATGGCGTCGCCCGCGGCCACCTCCTTGCCCTCCTCGGGCAGCTCCACGTACACGACGTCGCCGAGCGCCTCCGCGGCGTACTCGCTGATGCCGATCACGCCCGTCTTGTTGTCGACGGACAGGTCGATCCACTCGTGATCCTTGGTGTACTTGCGGATGGGGTCTGTCACGGCAAGGGAGGTCAGCCTCTGGGGGATGTATGTGTGTGTGTGTGTGTGTGTGTGTGTGTGTGTGTGTGGAGGCTCAAGGGTCCGGCTTCGGAGAGAAGGAAGGGGCTCTCCTTACTGATGGTGCTCGCGGAGAAGGGCCTGGCGGCGTTGAACCGCGATGCTGGGCGGGCGGCGCGGAGGATGGTGGACGAGAGGGATGCTGGCCTTGCGGACCGCATGCAGCGTGCGATTAAGGCCATGGCTAAATGCTGGCTGTGTCGCGGTATGGGCTGGAGGGTGAGGAGGAGGAAATGGGTAAGGGGCGAAGGGGTAGGAGGGGAGCTCGACAAGATAAAGTGATGCCCTCCGAAAAATGACGATTCATGTGGTTTGCCGGAGGCCGATTGGATATCGGTGCATTAAAGTTTGCGTATGGTAAGCGTCTGGATACTCCTAACCCTGTCTGCAGATAGGTAACCCCCCCCCCCCCAAAAAAAAATATTTTTATTTTCAACCTCTCTTTCTCTTTTTCCCTGTATTAATTTTTTTCCCTCCCCTCCGCGTTAGTAGGCGGTGTTCCCTCCTTCTTTCTATTCCTTCACTAATTCTCATTGTCCTGGCTTGTTTTACGCCATATTATTCATTTTCCAGTCCGTCTAAAAAGGCTCCGGATCTGTCAAGCTGCTGCTACCGCTCATCGTGACTGACATCTAGAACGAGCATCGCCTCTTATCGGCCATGGACAGAGAGTGATATAGGTTTCAAGACGTTCTGGAACAAGGCTGTTTTCTGTCTCGAGTTATGACCATGGCAGGGTCCCGCAGCCGAAAGGTCACCTGAGAATGACCTGGCAGCTCACCTTCAGCAGACCGTCGTCATCGTGGGGTACGAGTCGCTGCCAGGTTGAGGATCACGATCTTGTGGGTTGTGGGCTCGGAAGCCTCCGAGTGTTGACCAGACATCGGAGATTGGTAGTCATGATCGTGATCCGACCTACCCTGCCCCCCTTATTCTCGTGGCTGGGAAAATTCGGGAGAGGGCCCGACGCCGCAAGGTGTGCCCGGCGTGTCAGGTCCCGGAAAGCCGATGGGCATGGACGAGCCTCATGATACCATAGCAGACAGGATCAGAGCGGGGCGGAAAATAGGATTAGCGCCCGTTGTGGGAAAACGTTCCGACGGGTCCGTAGGGAGACCGTAGGGAAACCGTAGGGGATTGAAGCTCCCGTGAGACAGGCGTGATCTGGGGACGGCTTCAGGGCGGGTTAGATTACCTGGTTGACGTGGGCATTCCTCCGTCCACCATACGGAGTACTATGGTCGGAGGAGTGCAGGGAGAAGACGAAATTTTCTGGTCTTCTCGTTTCCGTGGCGGGCCCACGCTCAGCTCATCATCTGCGGTGAATCGTTGCCCTGCCGTGCTGCCCGAACAAAGCCAGACGAGTCGTCACAAAAAAATCGAACGAAGAGACGGGTCTGCAGCCGGGCAGGGGATTCGCGTCAGGTCGCGTTGAGTGTTTACATGGTATGGTAGTACCATAGCAGCTTGCCCGGCCGCGCGAGGCTCTGGCTCTGTGATCTGTCGCAGGAGGCGCAGGCAGAACTGCAGAGAAGGTTGCATTGGGGGGGCATTGGCCTGCAGCAAGAAGAAGCCCGACGCGGCTTGCAGTGCATGTCCAGGTGGGCGGATCTCATTCGCACGACCGTTAAGTACACACTGTCCAGGTGCTAACCCCTCGGTGGGCCTGACCGTACCGGCCCGACCGTACCCCTGACCAGAGTGGCTGATTGGCTCACAGCGGGCCGCAGCAGGTCTGTTAGTGTTTACTTCAGTAAACTTGGCGCAGGGCAACGCACCCGTCATCTCCAAGTACAAACGGAGGCGTCTCCGTTCAGGTGCTACACAGCAGGTACAGGCTTGCAGGACCTACACCAATCGGGTGCTATCGTCTGCCTAGTACAGCGATCACGTCGGTATGGCCAGTAGACAACTGCTGGCGGGACCATGCTGGTGGGACCATGCTGGCAGGCAGGTATCAGCCTAACGATGCCCCTAGACGCCCCAAAATCAACAAAGCTGCGTTCCTCCAAGTCGTCACGTCCCGTCAGCCGATTCATTCAGGTGGGGAGTCTGTGGGAGGCAGAAGAGAAGCTCATTACTACATACAATACGTACCTGCACGTCGCGGTCGACGTGTTGTTGCTGCGGGCTGCGGTGGCCCACCTCTGAACCCCACCACTGGCACTGGACGAACCTTCAGTCATCGCGTCCCAAAGCCGTCGGCGCTCTCAGTACCTAGGACCGTGCTAGCAAGTCTGTACAGCCTGAAGCGCGGGCCGATTGACTGAACAATCCGGACTGGCTGCGCCCCACGATCACGAAGAGACTACAAAGTCAAGAAGGTGAGCGAGTGAGCGGGTGGGTGGCGAGGGATGATAATACGGTTTGATTATAGCTACATACATCCACCTCCCCAAACTCTCCCAGCTTGGCTGCTTGGATGGTGCCTGGCTCGTCAGCCGCCTCCCCTCTTGTCGCAATCGCAATCCCAATCCCGCAAAAGGGAAGACCCATGTCTGGCTTTCAGCCCGCTACCACAGTACCACACCCATTCCACCACCACCACAACGACCACCCACCCCCCCCCCCTTGACCCTGTGGTAGCCCACCGCGGCATTGCTCCAACCAGTCGTCGCCGTGTGGACGCGGAGCTGTGTGGATTTGGGCCTCGTCCTCGACTCTACCTTCATCCCGTCCACTATTCCATGCTATACTTCACCTCGATCCCCACCAGAATCTGAAGCCGCGAGACGTCATCATCGTCGCCCTGTCCGACGTCTGTTTGTCCCGAAAACACCATCCTCTTCCTACCCTCAGCCCTTACCATCACCTCCATCATCAACAGACACGCCCTCTTCCCCATGAAGCCGTCACTTCTGAGATAAGGCTGTCCCTCCCTTCTCAGCATCCATCTGTCTCCTCCCCCCCTTCCACCCGCACATCATCACCACCTCCGTCCTCCAGCGCGGACTGTCGCGGGACATATCAACCGCCAATCTGGGTCAGTGTGGCCCCGGCAACGGGACAGCTTCCCACTCCTCCCCCCCTCCTCCTCCCTCTCCGCCCACCCGAAACAAGATACTTGCAAATGCAGCTTACCGGGCCTTCCAGTATAACTTGTCTCACCTCGAGCCGCCTCCGAGCCTCCTCGCCTCCGCGCATGTACTAACTCGCGTATCACCCCACAGATTCCTCAACCTTGACTGCAGGGTCTCCGGCCCAGTTCTACGACGCCACGGACATTATGGACGACCAGGCGCCAGCAGACATCCAAGAGGAGTCGATGGGCGGCATGGACGGCTCACCGAACATGGTCGGCGGGAATACCTTCGAGAACGGCAGCGGAGACGCCGCTATGATCGACGCCCCCCATCCGGAACACATGATGGACCCCAGCGCGCGATACACAACCCCTCCCGTCCCCCATGCGGGCGGCAACCTCTCGAGGCCGCCCTCGCAGCTGTCGAGTCAGAGCTACCCAGACCGGGTCGGCGCAGGCGCAGCCGGCGCATCGGACCAGAACAACGCGAACGGCCGAAACCACGTCGTGATAAAGGTCGGCATGGTGGGAGACGCACAGATAGGCAAGACCTCGCTGATGGTCAAGTACGTCGAGGGCAGCTGGGACGAGGACTACATCCAGACACTAGGCGTCAACTTCATGGAGAAGACCATCAGCATCCGGAACACCGAGATCACCTTCAGCATCTGGGATCTGGGCGGCCAGCGCGAGTTCGTCAACATGCTGCCCCTGGTCTGCAACGACGCCGTCGCGATCCTGTTCATGTTCGACCTGACGCGCAAGAGCACGCTCAACAGCATCAAGGAGTGGTACCGACAGGGCCGAGGCTTCAACAAGACAGCGATTCCTATCTTGGTCGGCACAAAGTACGACCACTTTGTCAACTTCCCACGCGAGGACCAGGAGGAGATATCGAATCAGGTACGGATACGTCTGGCAAAAAGAAGGGGCGGGAGACACATGGCTGATTCTGATAAACAGGCACGGCGATTCGCAAAGGCCATGCGTGCCGCATTAATCTTCAGCAGCACAAGTCACAGTATCAATGTTCAGAAGGCATGTCGTCGCGCCAGGGCTTCTGGTTCCGAGGGCCTCCCGCTAACCGCTAGCAGATCTTCAAGATTGTGCTGTCAAAGGCATTCGATCTGAAGTGCACCATACCCGAGATCGAAAACGTTGGCGAGCCTCTCCTCCTGTACCAGAACTGCTAAGCCGACACGCGGTAGCAGTGTCATCGAACACACACACACACACACACACACACACACATACGCTCTTAGAATGGCTGTTCTGCGCCTCCCCTCGCTTCTGGGCTTCCCAGTTCGGATATTGCAGCGCGAGACCCAGATCGAAATATATCTCATCAGCAACCACGAAACTGCCGATGTATTGGCCAACCTACCCCGAGCTCTAGACCATGTCAGAGATTTCTCAGACGGGCGATCGAAGCTCAACACGCAGCTGATCATTATACCCACCACTTTAAACCGCGGCCGGCGCGGAGCCATCACTCGAGGTCCAACACGGGACCGACCAGTACCTTACATTTTTTCTACGTGTGTTTTCCTGAGGGGAGCGCTATGGAGTCATGAAAGGGGGATTTTATGTACGAGGGAAATTCCAAGACCAAGTAAGGAAATAGGGAGCAGCGCATCACATTTTCACGGTGGTCGGAGGAAAAGGCACGGACGAAGGCATACGAGGAGAACCAGGAAATGAAAGAGCGGTCATTTGTCTGGGTCTGAGTTAGCAAGTTGCATGTACGCTGTTACAGCAGAGGTCAAGGGCGGGACGAGGGGGTCGATACCCACCCGGCACTACTAACAACCACCATTATTACTAGTACCCAAAGATGATTCTAACAATCGCATCAAGATTCTTATTGTTTCCTGCAGGAGCCTGTCTCGGCCCACTGGCATCAGCGAATATTGTGCTCCTACCTCGGTGTACTTAGGTCGCGTGTGTGTGTGTGTGTGTGTGTGTTGATTCTTGACTGCTTCCATCCAGCCGGCCAAGCAACTGATAGTTGGCGATATCCCGGACACGGCGACAGTGTATGAGGCACTGAACAGGTATATCAGCGGTGCCGTTCGATGCGTCTGGTTGACAAGCATATATGGGATGGGCAAGTCACGGCACGCCTGTCAGAGGGGATTCGCAGTCTTGGGCCACAGGCCCCTCCAGACACCGATGTAGGAGGGTCCTCTCCCAAAGTTGCTTTATTGGATGTCCTCCCTTGAAAATGATCGAGTCTTAGTGACACCTCGGTCCAGAAGAGGTGGCTGAGGATCATAGGTCTTTGGTGGTATTACGTCGTGTTCGTAGGTGTGTGAGAGAGAACTAAGTCTACTACAAACATACAGCTGCTGTCTAATGCCTGCCTGGGTCGAACAATGACTGGCGTGTGTAGGTGCTCACTTCTCCACGGGCACCAACGTCTGTCCTTAGTACCTCTCATCACTCTCTTCCGATTCTTCTGGTGTCACAACCCCGTTACCGCCATACTTCCTATCCTTCCAGGGGATTCAGCCTCTGGGACCACCTCTGAAGGCTAGGCCTGACCCTCAGAGGCTGTGTGCTCACTGCCTCTACGTCGACCGAAGACTCTTCCCCAAACTCCCCTCCCAGCAACTGGCGGCGCCGATGATCCTTCATCACCGCTAGTAAGGCCTTGGAAGAACGCGCATCTGGTCAGTTGACTCATCCAATAACAGAGGCAGAGATGGTGGTCATGGTAAGGTGAGGCCCGCAGAATCCACTGCTACACCCCATTGCATCAAGATGCCTTTGACCGTAGCACAGACTATGCAGAAATCGCGGGTGGGCTGGGAGTCGTGACAGAAACAACGCCGAGGGTGCCGGGAATAAACCCCTTTGGTAATGGAGGTGAACAACGTACCAGCAGTAGAGTTTTCCTTCCCGCCACCCGATGGGTCCACCGCTCGGTTGAGCTCGCCCAGCGCCTGCCTAGCGCTCTGCAGGCTTACGTTCAAAGAGGCTATCGGCTTGTTGAGATCAGGATATTGTGACGAGGATGACTGCCCCCAATTTTCCGACATCATGGCTTCTGGGTGCGGGGACTTGCGGAACACGGCGGTCTCTTTGATGACTTCGTCGTCGTTAACGGAGTGCGGGTCTCTTACAGCGCCGGACGGCGAGAGAATGCGAACATCGTGGACAATGTCGTGGCCCCCGCGAGCAGATGAGCCTGAAGCGATCAATTGGTCCGAATGAAGCTCGTGAGTAGGTCGGGCCCTTGGAGCTGGGAGAGCGACATCTCTGTGAAGACTGTGCCCTACTGACTTCGGCTGTCCTGGAACGGCAACGTCTTTATGAAGATCATGTTCTTGGATCTTTTTTTTCAGTAGAGCGAGCTTCGTATCCAGGCCGAGGTCATGGGGCTGAGGGTTCTGGTTCTGCTGCTCAACCAGCACATCGTCAAGGAGCTCATGAGAGAATAACTGCTGCGGGCAGGACACGACGGGATCAGCATTGAGATAGTGACCTGGCGTGATCGTTCGCACTGGTATCATTGCATCTGCCGAGAGGCGATGTGCGCCACGTCTCGTAGGCTTCGCATTGATCACCCTGTCTTGGGCGAGAATGTGACTTGGAGCTCCTCTACCAGTGCCCACAAGTGCATCCGCTAGGATACCATGTGGCTCCTGAGGGTTGGGTCTCGAGACAAGCACTGTATCTTCCGACAGCGAGTGAGTTTGAGCAGGAGGGAGCTCCCTAATGGCATCTAGCGTGCCGATGGCCTCTGCAGCCTTGAGCGTGGTGAAGGGGTCGGTCCCTCCGGTTTGCAACATTGTTTCGTAGCGTTTGAGGGCATCTTCCTTGGCTTCTTTACTCATGGGCCCTTCACCAATTGAGATCTGAGGGATGGTGTCTTGAATCCGTTTGAGATCTTCGGCGGCTTGATCTGTGTCAACTCTGAGCTTGGCCACCAATGAGGCCGCAGCCTTGCCATCTTTGGCCAGCTGTTTCTCCTTTGTTTTTGGGGCTCTCCTGAACATGGTGCTGAATCTGCCCTTCGACTTCTCAGCCTCAGCCAGTGTTGCCTCAGCCCATTCAGGCATGGTCTTGAGAACGTCAGCGGACGATAGTGTGCCACTCTGGCCCAGGTCACCAGCCTCTTGCTCATCAGCATCCAACCTAGTACTTGGCTCCCACTTGCCAGGAACCCTCTCAATGACAGGTTTGTCACCCGGAGCCAATTCGATCACCGGTTTGTCGATAGCAGCGCTTGCGGTAGCAGGCTTGTCAGCAGTAACTTGCCGGGCGGTAGCCCCTGCAGAGGCTGTCTCCTCGGCAGAAGCTGTGGACCTGTGTGTCCTCTTGGACATGCTGCTGAATCTGTCCTTCGATTTCTCGACATCAGCTGCGCCGGTCTTGCCAAAGTCTCCAGTCGCTTGTGTACCGACGTGACCAGTCTGCTCTTGTCGCCCAGCTGCACCTGGATCTGTGGCAGCCTTCTGCATGACAGGTTTCTCTGCCCTGAAGTTGGTGAAAGGACTGGAACTAGCAGGCATCTCCGGGGGGTGAGTAGCCTTCTCTGACTTTGGCGCCTTGCCTCTGCGTTTTTGTTTTCTCTTTTCCGCGACAGACATTGCTTTGGTGGGCTTCTTGACTTCCTTGGTGTCCTGTAGCACCTTGTGGGGCTCTGGGGATGGCAGGGGCTCGGGAGAAACAGGTGTCATGACCATTCGCTTTTGCGCCTGTGGCTGAAGCTCCACTGGAGGGACGTTCTCGCGATGTCGAATCTCGGCCAGGTTGCGAATGGTGGTCGCGTTATGGGCAATGACATTCAGTGGCGTGTCGCAGCGGGGTTGGAGGTCGTAGAACCGGGTGATCTCCTTCGATTGCTGATGCGCCAGGACTCCACCTCCGAACCCTTTTGGTACCGAACGCCAGGTCAGCATCGAGAAGGGGCTATATCGGCACTGTCTTGCGGACTCACAAGGAATGACGATGGACATGAGGCCGTAGCCAATGCATGATGGATTGCACGGGTTGAAGTCGGCTGGGTCCAAATTGCCGGTGCGGCCCTGCTTGGCCTGGTCCAGTTCAAATTCGGCCTTGCCATAGGTGAGGCAGGGTAAAAGCAGGCCCTGGGTGACCTCGGAGTTCTTGGTGTTGCTGAACGCGCTCGAGCGGGAGTGTTCCCAAGCCCCACGGGCACGCTTGGCCTTGCTGGCGACGCCAATGATTCCATCGTCGGCAGCCACAAAGTCGTGTAGTCTCGGTGACGGGCGTGGTGCACATTGAGCGCAGCCTTCAATGCTGCGTACTGCATTACGAAGGTCTGCGAGAGGAATGGCACTGGTGTTGCTGCTGCCAGCTTGATCCGAAGAGAAATTGTCCATGGTTGCAGGCAATATCGAGGGCTGTCAACAAGTGAAACAATGAAACGGATGTGATGAAGATGAATAAGTATGAGATTGAATGGTGGACGATGAACAGTCCCCAAGACAACACCAGACCAGGGACGTGCTCAAGAAGGAGAAGTGAGCTGGCGGATTTTAACAAATGAGGAGGATGTTGGAGGACTGCAACTCAGCAGATGGACGATATGAAGACGATCAACATGCCAACCAAGTCTGGAAGGCGCGTCTCATTAAAGGATAGCTGGACGCATTCCTCCATCCATCATAACAGATCATCGACCTGGGACATGGAAGGGGCCACCTGTAGCCTCCTTTCACCACCCGCTTCGCAACCGCTCGGCGAGAAATTGCATCACGGGCAGCATCTCCTCTCGGCTGGTGGGCATGCTGCTGTCTGCCTTCTCCCATCTGACCTCTCGCACATCTACGAATTCCTGTTTCAGGATGTCGAGGGCATCCTCATCGACAGCCTCACAGGATCTGCCGTGACAGAGCAGCACTGGCGTCTTGGACTTGGGTCGGCCGCTGAGGCTTGGGACCAGGGACATGGGCAGAGCCCCGCCGATGGATATGACGCCCTTGAAAGTCTTGGATATCCGCGTGGATCCTTCGTCATTGTCGTCCCCAACTTCCTCGATCTTGGCCCCTTCGCGGACCTTGGAAGCCAAGCCAACAGCCAGCGACCCACCTTGTCCGAAGCCAAAGAGGAGGATGTCAGACAGTCCCCATCCACACTTGTCCAGGAGCGTCTCTCTGATGAGCCTGTTCACTACAAGATCATAAGACTTGCTGAATCCCGGGTCTGCATCCAACTCATCAGACTGGGTCGCCATGTTCAACTCATCGCCCCAGTGGAAGTGACGTGGTGGGCCACTGTCGAGAGGCTCTCCCAGCAGCGCTGGTGGTAGAGGGCTGGTGCCCCGCACCGTGATGGCCAGGACGCCAGGTAGGTTCATGTTCCTCGCAAAGTTCGTGAAGGAGGCCTCTGAGTCGCCGAGCCCGTGGAACAGGATCAGGATGGCGGTTGTTGACTCGGGAGGGGAGGGGAAGTGCAGGGCGACTTTCAGGTCTGGCGATAGCGCCGTGAAGTCTTCAGCCTTCGGAATGCGGATTTTCGGCGGCATCTTCCAACGTTGACGGCGGAGATGAATGAAGCAGACCAGAGTGTTCCTCGATAAATCCCAAAGGCCGATCTCAAGGCGGTCATTCAGAGGCGTCGTAGCTGAAGAATCTCTAGGAAGAGCCAGCCAATCGACTCAGGGCTCGCGGGGGAAGAGGCGAGCGGGAACCCTAACCCTAGCGACACTTCGATGCCGTCACAGTACATTAACTTTCTTCCTCGACTATAAAGCGTTCAGGTCGAGCCGCGATACCCTCACCCGTTCCCCCGCCCCCTCTTGCGCTAGCACGACTACCACCACTTGACAGGCAGGCTGTCAGGCAGCATCTGCGCTCTGGGCGCAATACTACTATCTGAAGTGGAGCACGTCTCAGGCATTTTTACCCCCCCCCCCCACTCGCCTTTTTCACATTGGCAAGGGTGGCTGAAATCATTGGAAACGCGGCATTGGTCACATTTGGGTGGACAGAAATCTGCCCATCGTCACTGGCCAGCTGTCGCCGCCCTTGTAGATTAAAACGGGCATTTAGCAACCGAAGCAAAGAGCTATAGCTCTGCCATCGATCCTATTTGACAAGTCACATAGACATGTGACGTGTCAGTGTGAGCAATGAGAAAAACCCCCTACTTAGGCTGCAACCACATATGTCGACATACCCCCAACCCCCTTGCTGTTAACCAGTCTTCGAATCAAGGTGACCCATTCCGTTTCCTATGAATGGTTTAGAGGCCATGACAGCCTTCCCTGCCGGCCCTTGGTCACCTTGAACCACTGAGCTTACTGTAGTGTGACCGTTCTGCCGGGCTTCGCGCTGCCGAAGCATCCCCCACTGACGTGTTATACTGGCGAGGCTGGGCAGATGGGGATTGTCGCCTCCCTTCTCCGGGATCGATGACTCATCCAGGATCTTGGCTTGGATCATCTCGTACACACTCGGATGGATCTCTGCATCCAGAGGGAGATCACGGGGCGCTCCCAGGTTGGGCGGAAAGCGAGTAGGGATCCACCGGCCTCCGATCAGTTCGAGCCGCGTGAAGATTGGGAGAAGCTCTGCAGGAGACGCAACAACATGTATCAGCCAGCTGCTACAGTATGTAACATAGTATCACCGGAAAAGGGAAGGAAAAAAAAAAGGGGGGGGGGGGGCAAGAACGTCGCACCGATGATCCACCATAGGATTACGCAGAGGAAGTTCACTCCACCTCCACGTCTCAGCATATCATGCGGCTGGTTTGTACGCCGGCGCACTTCGAAGGCCGTGGTACCTGCCTCCTCTCTGCCTGGAAAGGCGTTCTCCGCCTCGACAAAGTTGGCCACGTTAAACGACTCGAAGGAGAGTGTGCTGTCCGAGTCCGGCAGGTGGAGCACTTCCTGGATCATCCAGTTGAGCGGCGTGTCGGAGAGAAGGTGTTTTTGCCCACGTTGAAGCTCCCATCCTCCGCCCACGTCCGCGTGGTTACCAGCGAACCAGACTTCTTTTAGGCCGACAGGCGGCCTATCTTTGTCAATATGGAACAGTGCCGGTTTGAACTTTAGGCGTCGCTCGTGGATAGAGACGGCGTGCCGGATGTGCCGTGCGGCCGGGCTGGCCATGTATCGGTACGATTTCCGGTAGCGAGGAATCTCGAACTGGCCTACGCTGTTGACACAGTCAAAGAGCCCGAGAAAGTGAACGGCCACTCCTGGCCGGCAGAAGGCATCCTTGAACTTGACCATGTAGCTCCTCAGCGCCTTGTCCTTATCCGTCTGGGGCTCGTTTCCGCGCGAGTTTTGGAAGTTGCTAAACGTCTCCCACGCGAACGGTACCATCTCCTCGTTGCCTTTGGACAACAGCCCAATCTCGTGCAACATCTCCGCCAGGAAGCGAGCCGTATAGGCGCCACGCGAGAAGCCAAAAATGTAAATATGGTCATCCCTCTCGTAGTGGCGCATAATGAACTTGTAGCCTGCTAGTACATGGTCTTCGAAGGATATTCCGATTGCTTGGTCCAGCGCGGTGATGAAGAATGATTTGGCGGCTGACCAGAACCGTAGAAGAGCTTTAGTGGGAGATTCGTCTTTGACATACGTCCCAATGCCGGCTAATCATCTCAAGTCTGTCAATGACATCTCCCGCCCAGTCAACGTTTTGATATCCCAGGTCTCATACGCTGGTAGTAGTGATATTGCCCTGGAGTATCCCTAAGGAGCATCTGGTAGAGCTTGACAATGTTCGTGTCCTTTTCGGCTCCTTCGAAACGATTCCCAGTGCCGTCGAAACAAAGCACAATTCGTCGAGGTCCCGCAATGGATTCCATGGTAGACATGATGGATGGAGGTATGACAACGACAGGGTTCAGTCTCGTGCAAGGGATGATAACTTCGGAGCGGCGGGACTGGCGTTCAAGAAATTTTATGATTGGCGAGCCTCATTGATATCTATAGCCGTGTCTTGAGCTCAACGTGGCTCCAATTTCTGCCTGAACTAGCCGAATCTTGAAAATTTCTATTGCAGACGCACTACCCACCTCAACGCATACCGTCTATCTAGTCTGCCTAACAGTATCGCGAACCACATTATCATCATCCAAGTGGAAGACGACACGTCACGCGTGCAGACCTTTTGAGTTGACGACTTGGCCAGCTGTATGAAAGCCATCGGCTATTGAGAATTATCATTAATACAAGTATGCAAATCAGCTAGGAGCCGCCTGAACATGTCCGGTGGGGAATTCTTCTGGCATTTTCAGCTGGGCTGTAATGGCTTTACCTTCCTAAAGGGGTAATCCGCAGCAACAACAACCACCCCAAACTCTCAAGGCCGGTACGGCTCTTGAATAATCCACATGCGGTAATAGTGCAAGGCTCTGAAAGAGGTGTCTTAGGGAAGCCTTTTGGGCCATCTATTAGATACCTCGACCTGCAATCTCAGGAAACGCTGTCTTCCTTTCAGAATTGTTCTCATCTTTCATCCGCAGTGAGCACTTCACGATGGCAAGCTGGTTCAAGCCTCCATCTTGCCAATTCGTTGTCAATCCCAAGACCAAATCCCGCACTTTCACATGTTCCTGGGACCCTCTTATCTTCCGTCCAAAACAGAAGACATGGACATACAGCAACGTTTGGTGGTTCTCGTCAAATACGGTCGTCGTTGTCACGCTGTCCTTTCTGCTGTACCTCTTGGTTACCAAGATTACGGGGTTGATTAAGAAACGTCGTACAGCAGCAAAGAAAAAATACACAAGGAGGCCATGTAAGGCAACACTGGCGGCCCTGGAGAGCATTCACGGCGCGGCGCCCGGCATTTGTGCTCGGCTGAACCAATATCTCAACCGCAAGGCCATTGCCCAACGCGAGGATGACGAGAAGTTCCAGGCGGGAGAGCCGTACGGTGATCCCAAGGTCGTTTCAACCAGCTTGGCAGAAGACCTCCGAGCAGTTGGGCTCAAGGCCAATGCTAAAGATCTTCAGGCCCTGATAGAGAGGTTCAAGAACAGAGGAAAACCCGTCAACGATCGACAGATGGAGGTAAGTCAGTCAGCAGCTGGAAATTTATGATTACAATATGTACCAGGCAGATTGGTAACGGTGCAATATTTCAGATGGAGAAGATGATCGCCATCACATCCTCGTTGCCGCGCAACTCAACAACGCGCAAGAAGTTGACGGGATTCATCGTCGATACACTGTGGTCGAGCCTACAGCACCCAACCCTCAGTTACCTGGGCAACGATTTTCAGTATCGAACGCCAGATGGGAGTTATAACGTACGTAAGCTTTGCAGAGCAGACCATGTCAAACTTACATAGAATGCGCTGATAACAACCGTACTGCAGAATCCTCTCATCCCCGACCTGGGAAAGGCCGGGAGCCCCTATGCGAGGACTGTACCGAAGATCAAGCCAACCCACGGAGTGCCTCCAGACCCTGGCCTCCTCTTTGATTGTGCGTTCCAACTTATCAACATGGCGATGTGTGCCTGCAGCTAACGTATATGTACACACCAGTGCTTATGGCCCGAACGGACAATTCGTTCAAAGAGAATCCTGCAGGCATTTCATCTGTTCTTTTCTACCATGCTTCCATCATCATCCATGGTATGTACATAGGGAATAAGTGGCCTACTCTCAATGTTGCAGACCAGGCGGGAATACTGATATCACTTTCCGTTCAGACGTGTTCCGGACGAACAGGCTCGATAGCAACGTTTCAGACACCTCCTCCTACCTTGACCTGGCACCCTTGTATGGGTCAAGCCTTGAGGACCAGCTAAAGATCCGAGAGATGGTGCGCGGTCTCCTGAAGCCAGACACGTTCCACGAGCGGAGACTTCTAGGCCAACCACCGGGTATCAACGTCATGCTTATCATGTATAATCGCTTCCACAACTACGTAGCAGACGTGTTGCTCAAGATCAACGAAGGAGACCGCTTTAGCCTACCTCCAACGGATACGGAGGAAGAGCGGAAAGCGGCGCTGGCGAAGCAAGATAACGACCTCTTCCAGACGGCCAGACTGTAAGGAGAGCCCCTACCATACTGCCTCATGTACCTGGCACTACCTATGTAACTACACCAATCCGCTAACAGAGACTTTTATGCAGGATCGTGGGCGGCCTTTATGTCAACATTTGCCTCCATGATTATCTGCGAGGGCTCACAAACACCCACCACTCAGCAAGCGACTGGACTCTGGACCCACGCGTTGCCGTCAACAAACACTTTGATTCTGAAGGCGTCCCTCGGGGAGTCGGGAACCAGGTCTCGGCCGAGTTCAACCTGCTCTACCGGTTCCACTCAACAATCTCAAAGCGAGACGAACGGTGGTCGAACGAGTTCCTACGGAGCCTGTTCCCTGAAACTGACAAGCCTTTGGACCAACTCACACCGAACGAGTTCGTCCAGGGCCTCTTCCGCTTCGAGCGCAGTATCCCAGACGACCCGAGCAAGCGTGAGTTCGGTGGTCTGAAGCGCGGTGCCGATGGCAGGTTCAGCGACACTGATCTGGTCCGCATCTTGAAGGACAGCATGGAGGATCCCGCCGGCCTCTTTGGGCCACGCATGGTACCAAAGGCCCTGCGTGTCGTAGAAATCACTGGCATCCTGACCGCGCGCAAGTGGCGGCTGGCTTCGCTGAATGAGATGCGCGACTTCTTCAAGCTGCAACGTCACGGCAGCTTCGAGGACCTCAACCCGGACCCCGAGATTGCAGACCTCCTCCGCAAGCTCTACGACCACCCTGACATGGTCGAGATGTACCCGGGCATGTTCCTCGAGGACGCGAAACCGCGCATGGATCCCGGCTGCGGTGGCTGCCCTCCGTACACGGTGGGACGGGCGGTGTTTAGCGACGCTGTCACGCTTGTGCGGTCCGATCGCTTCTACACGCTCGACTACACGGCATCAAACCTGACCAACTGGGGCATTGCTGAAGTGCAGCAGGACTACGACGTCCTCGGGGGCTCCATGTTCTACAAGCTGTTCCACAGGGCGTTCCCCGGCTGGTTTCCGTACAACTCCCTGCACATCATGCAGCCCATGTTCACGCGCAAGATGAACGAGCAGATCGCGCGGGAGGTGGGCACAATCGACCAGTATACCCTCGCCGACCCTGCTCCTCCGCGGCCACCTGTGTTTGTTGAGAATCACTCGACCATCAGCCAGCTGCTGAAAGACCAGGCCAACTTCCGCGTTCCGTGGGCGGTGGCATTGAACGACCTGTTTCCGGGGGGAAAGAATTATTCCTCCTACATGCTCGGGGGCGACAAACCCGCCAACGTCGCCCAAAGGAACCTGGTGGGCGACATCCTGTTCACACCGGTTGAGTTCAGACAACTGCTTTCCGACACTGCCATGTCTTATGGCAAGCGGCTGTTGAAGACTCAAACGCTGTCCTTGACCAAAGAGCTGAAACAGGTAGATATCATTAGAGAGTAAGTACTTGAGTGCCGTCACCCACCCTCCCATGTACTGTAGTTGCGCGGGTAGCACTTGTGGTAGCACATCACTTAACATTCGATTCAACCTATAGCATTGCCATCCCGTTGAACACAAAGCTTCTGGCCGACCTGTTTTCGCTCGACCTCAAAGCCGACAACAACCCACTCGGCACACTGAGCACGGCGAAGCTCTACAAGCATCTCATCGACGTTCGCACATTCGGCTTTAACAACAACGACCCCGCCTTAGCATGGCAACGGCGCATATGGGCCCGTGAGGGCGCCGAGGTCCTCACCGAGTCCACAGTCAAGGCGATCAGGGAGAGCCGCTCCGCCGATGGCGGCCTTCTGGCCAAGCTGCCCATCATCGGGCCCTTGTTGTTCGCATGCAAGGGCCAGAAGATGCTCCAGCCGGGCTCCCTGCGCTGGTACGGCAACAACGTCGGGAGAGAGCTGATCGCCGCGGGCAAGTCGATCCAAGAGGCCGCAGACATCTGCTGGCTCACCGCCGTCGCCGGCGTTGGCGCTCCTGTGTCTGTAGTATGTTAGCCATGATCCAATTACCCCGACGAGAGGCCCGCTGACAAGAACACATGTAGTTTGCGGATGTCCTGGGCTTCTTCTTGCGGCCGGAAAACACGCATCACTGGAGGGATATCCAGGATCTGGTGGACAGCTCAAACATCGAGGCCACCAACGGCGCCCTGAGGCGCTATGTGCTCGAGGCAATGCGGCTGACGAGCAGCCTGCGTGGGGCTCGCGTCTGCGTGAGCCCGACCACCATTGATGGGCACTATTTCAATGCGGGCGACTTTGTCATGTGCCTTCTTGTGCGTCTAGCATTTCTTTTTCTCTGCCCTTATTTTCTCCGCGGAGGTAAGCGTGGCTGACTTTGCCTGGCAGGGGAGAGCTTGTAGAAGCCCCGAGGCTATTCCCGAGCCGCAGGAGTTCAGGCTCGACCGGCCGAACGGTGCATACCTTCACTGGGGGGCAGGGCCACACGAATGCCTCGGCAAGGAGATCTCGTTGACTCTTGTGGTGTCCCTCTTGAAGATCGCAGCGGAGTTGAGGTACCTGAGGCCTGCTCCAGGTGACATGGGAACGCTCAAGAACGTCCACATTGGCTCCGAGAGACTTTACGTGAATGACAGCTGGTCGCGATTGACCTTTGATCCTTCAAGTAAGTTACCATCACTAAAGCCCCCTCAGAATGACTCTCTGATAGCGTGGGTTCAGCATGGAAAGTCCACTTCGAAGGCCACGGGAAAGGTGTCTATAAAGACCCCGATGTCTCCGTTACCGCCGGCCGAGACCTGAACGAGATATCGAATGCTCTGGTCAGGCAGAGTCGGGAAGCCCGCAGAGAGATCGTGAATGGAAGCCTTGGAAGCGTCGTGAAGCCGCTTCCCCCTAGGAACGAAGGCGATTGTAAGTTGGCTGGTACCCTCAGTACATCGGGTGGATAACTTGGGGATCTGCCATGCTAATGCCACAACCAGTTGCATGGCCTCCAGCTATTGTCGGAAGCCACGACGTCCTGCGCACGGGGAACTTCTCCAAGACCACACAGGACTACCACGGGCCCGGCCTTGGATCTTACACCGAATATATCAGTTTCGCCAAGCCATACAGCAGGCCACCCAAGATCTTTCTCGGTGTATCCGGCATCGATTTCCAATGTGGGACGCAGAGCCCGAGCTTCCACCAGGAAGCCTGCAACATCTCAAGGGCAGGGTTTGACCTTGTGGTTCACGTTCACAGCTCGAAGCTGTGGTATCTCGAGAGCGTCTGGCTTGAGATCCCCAACGATGCAGAGTACAGGAATGTGCTGGTGGGAAACTGCGACTTATCCAAGTCTTCTGGCAGCTTGAACAGGGCCGGGCTGAGCCTGGACTCGCGTCTGATCATGATCAAGGATCTGGGCGTCGACGCCGACCCCTGGCCATCCAGGGACAGTCACCGAACCGTCATCCCCTGGATCTCGGGCTTCTCGATCGATATGACCTCGCAGAGCGGTCCCTTCGGAATGGCGGTCAGCGCAATACCCAGGACGGGCCCAACGGGACAGGAGGGTATCGTCCTGTCATGCATAAAGCCGGCCGCCGAGGTGCGCGCGTTCCCGACGTCTGCGCGCATCAGCTTCCTCACCTTTCGCGAGGACGACAAGAGCCTCGGCCTCAGCCACGCTTCCGCCTTTGCCACCTTCCCGTACGAGGCCACTCGCTCGATCACGGTCAGTGCGGAGCACGACATCGACGCGGCTAGCTCGGTGGCCGGGATCGATCGATTCCTGTACATGTATGATACTTCTTCCATCCGTCTGCGGCTGGTAGACAAGCAGGACAGACAGAATGAGGCTAAGTATGCTCTGGAATCGTGGTCTAAGCCGTTGGCATATAACCTATCAGCCTCGATCGTCATGATTCCCAAAGCAGACTGATAAGAAATGGGTGTGTATCGGTCCTTGGAGACTTGAGGATTGGAGAACCCCTCTATTGATCTGTTTCTTTCAGTTCTGTATTCTTTCCTATCCAGGTATCTAGTCCACACTATAAGTAGGTATCTAAAGCACGTCCCTCCGTGGAAGAACCAGACAGATATCCAGATATAGATCTACGCAAGACGACGCCTCAGTCAACTATCATCACCCTGGCCCGAACTTCCCGGCTCTCGATGCTGGATGCGCCAGGCTTCATATCCTCCCACTCGAGATCCTCGCCCCACACTCCAGCCTTTGTGTAATCAAGACTGCTGGTCCCGGATAGATACGCAAACCGGAAGTACTCCTTCACATCCTTCCCGGACTTTCTGTTCCATGTGAACGACCTGTCCTCGAAGTCGTCATCGTCCTCTAAATAGCCCTTGAAGCGCTCGACGTCATTCACGAGGAGGCTAACGCCGTCTAGCCGGATATTTCTCTTCGGCGGCGCCTCAAAACGGAAGGTGATGTTGGATAGCTGAGGGCCGACCAGGATCTCCGGCGTGTGGGCAAGCTTCGGGAGTATGGAGCCCAGCTGCCCGTCCCCTCGCAGGGCATCAGACGTCTGCAGGATCGGGTCCCAGCCCCAGCGCGCAATGCCGTTGATGAACAGGCCGATAAGAAGGCCTTGGTACAAGAGCGCAGGTCGTGTCTGCATACTCGTGCCGGTGAGCAGCAGGAGAGCAAGGAAATAGTGGTGAATGCGGAGTTGCAGTCCCCATATACCCAGGAACAGACAGAATAAGACGCCTCCAAGTAGTCCTAGGTATAGTCTGCCGTAGGGTATGAGCCGCCCTTCTTGGCGGAAGAACCAGATCTGCTTGAGCACGATGAAGAACAGGACGAAAACGATGATGATAAGCGCGAGGACCCCACCAGGTTGCTGTCTTATATCGTGTGCGTTAAGTCTGTTGATAGGGATGTTTGGACTCAGGGTGTAGTTGTCCAGCGCGCCCACCCAGCAGGCGCCGAGCCAAAGGACTGTCCTCTCGATCTGCGCCGTCAAACCGTTCAGCGTGCGACGAATTGCCATCTTGTCGTACATGACCCAGGCCACGAACATGACCGGTAGGTATTTCCCAAGAATGATGGTGAAGAGCTCTCGAAATGTCCCGTGGTAGGGAGGGTCTGAAACCAGCCCGACGTGCCAGAAAATGCCGCTGAAGACCGTGAAAAAGAACAGCGAAGGCGATGTGGTGAACAACGAAAGTACAGTGGTGAACACAACCGAGACGGCGAGTAAAGACCATCGCATATCCCGCGCTTTGCACTGCACACTCTCTTCAAAAAGGTAAGACTTGGGGAAGTATGTGTCGAACCCAATACTCTTGATGCCATTCCGCCACGTAGCGCTGTAGCCTGACCGCTCGCCAACTAGCTTGACAACACCACAGCCCCCTTCAGCATTGGAGATGATGCCGGCATGGATAGCTGAGCCACAGATGAAAGAGTCGGCACGGTATGCCCCATAGTCGTCCGTGTTGTTGACAGGCCCACCCACGACGAGGGGTCGGTAGTTGATCTGCTGGTCCCCGACCGCGCGCGGCTCGCTCAATTGGTAGCTAGCACAGTTTGCGGGACACCTGAACGCGAACCCAGTTCCCTGGAAAGGTCGACAGCGGTTGCCGTTCAAATCACACTGGTTTCCTCGGCCCCAGAAGTAGCTCCCACATCCGATCTCTTGGGGCTTCCCCCAGGGCTTGAGCTCAGTCAGGCTACTCTCCTGCCGCTTGACCAAGGAGAAAGTCAAGACCCACAGCAGCAAGTAGCCGATAAAGAGCAAAGTGCGATGCTTCCTCCTGGGCAAGTGCTTGTCGAGCACGACTATCGGGAAGTATTGGATGGTCGGGAAGATGGGTCTGATGCGGAACACGACAGGGCTAGGTGGCCCCCGGGCCCATCGCAACGCGGATCTTCCGAGTTTTCTGAGGGGATATGGTATCCATCTCCAATGCTTGCTGATGTTCTCGTCCTCCAAAAACCGGGGTAGCGGGGTCGGGTTGCCTTCCTGTAGTTCCTGCAGACGGGGCCCTTCGATCGGCGCGTCAGGATGAGGCTCCACGACTGATTCATTCGGATGGTCCGGAAGGTCAAGACTCTGGCCTCGACCATCTGCCTGCCCATTACCAGAGCTCATGATGAGCTACGTCAGGTGCTGGGCTGAAGTGATGAGACGCACGGAGGCGCGGCGGACCAAGACAAGCGCGAACAGCCAAATATCAGGGGAAATCAGGAACCAGCAAACAGATACGCTTCAGGAAAATGAATTTCTAGGTTCTATAGGGATAATAATAAGGTAGAGAATTGTACATGTCGACGAGAGAATAAAGTGGTTGAGGACTCTTTGAAAAAGATGACGTGAAGTTGTGAGGGAGAGTGTGCGAGGTGCCCCGAGTGGATCCAACAGCGGGTGATCTGCGTGCGGCTCTGGCGGCTCCTCCCGAAACGTGTGTCGGTTAGATTTCCCATTGGCTCTTTGCGGCCCTCAGCGGAGCCTCCGCGTATACTAATATGATGGCACAGAGTTTCAGGAAGGGATCGTCTGTATCAGATATGTCTGTCTTCAAGATACAACAGAATCTCGCTCTTCTCCTCAAATTGAAGGCGATAGTAGTCGAATACTCGTTGGCCGGGAAGGCTTTCTTTTGTGTGTGTAGATAGGTGGGTGGAGGGAAGGGGGGAAATAGTGGTAGTTTTGCAGTTGATACTTCCCTCTCGACCTTTGTGTTGATTATAAATCGTGATAAGGGACAACCTTGGTCCAGTACGTCTTCAAGATATAGAACGAGAAAGCACAAAAGTAACCTTCAGAAATAAAACTCTTCCAGCTAAATTAAAGAGCGTAATCAGATTTTGGTCAGACAGCTCCCACGGAACGTCACGCTCAACGAAGACACAACCAGAAGGTAGTGCAAAAAAGTTTGTTCAACGGTTTAAGAACAAACAGGAAGGGTACTTTCTTGTCAAAAAGATTAATCAAAGTACCTTACAAGGAACGTATTAGGCTAGTCTCAGAAATTGGATCTCCACCTCCAAAAAAGGTCTTAAGAGGACAGGGGAAATAGAGAGCAGATCTACATAGCGGAGATGCTCTAATATACGGCGTTGAGTAGTTGCAATCTTCTTTTGTCAGAATATGCGTGATTTCTATCTAGCCATTGGTGCCTGGTGGTCTGCCAGAGCTCATGAGTGAAGGATACGGGGCCCTCAGCAGGTGATCATGTTGGTATTCTCTTCAAGAGTCACTCACTCTTCGAGAACCTCCGCCAAGCTGGTATATTTGCTTCCGGTTCCACTGGCATAATTGAACAGTCCAACTCCGCTCTCCTGCCGTCCACGAGCAATTATCTCCCCCTCGGTCAGGAATTGCTTTCCCGGGACATCTCCAGTGCCTGCTCGACTGAGAACCTCATCGAGGGCCAATGCAATTCGCTCTGCTCCAACCCGTGCTCCGCCGATGTTTGGAGCGGCGGGACCAAGCCTCAGAGCGCCCAGCCTACCCGCCACGAAAAGAGGCACATCATCCTTCCACATGAGGTCCTCATTTAAACAAGGGAATCCACCGACGCCTCGAATCGGATACTCCTTTAACATACTCTGTAAGTAGGATAATGTGGTAAAATCCGACTGGATGCCTGTGGCGAAGTAGATGTAGTCGATCGCGGGCAGGCCCTCAATCGGAGGCTCTGTCTGAATGCTCCACGCGCCGCCTTCAACGTCGGAAGGCTGGTCGAACTGCGCCTCTATCAGTACGGTCTTCTCGAAGATCTTCAAACGCCCGCCCGATATGTGCGGCTTTAGCCTTTTCATGAATGCTGGCGTGATGCTCCCGCCACCTCTCGCCTCTTTGATGATCTCCAATCGTTCCTCATCGGAATCAGCTTGGTGGAAGTAAGCCTGGTGCAGGGTCTTATATTTTCCCATCCAGTGTAGCTCGACATCAAACGCCTTTGTCTTCAAGGGACCGCGCATGATGTGCCAGACCCTACCCACACCACTGCAGATGGCAAGATCCGAGAGCTGGGCCGAAGTGAGACCGCCGCCGACGACGAGAATGTTCGTCTGCCGGCCAGCTTGCATGCGATGTTGGACGATGGGGTCGGGGAATTGATTTTGCGGTATTCTCATACTGTGACAGGCTTGTGGCATCGTGGAGTTGCCGGTGTCCAGCCCAGGGAACGACAACGAAGGGATCTCCGGCAGGACTGGTGCGTTGGCTGGCCCGACAGCGAGAATGATGGCTCGAGCATGGCGCACTGATCTGTTTGTCACTACTGTGAAGATTTTGTCTTGGATCCCCATGCCGTCTAAAATGCCAAAGCGGATGTCAGTGACCTCTTCTTTGCGAACGAGCCCATCTTCTAAGTGATAGCGGTGAGCAACGCAGTCGCAGTGATCGCAGAACAGAGACTGAGATGGCGTGTAGTAGTCCCACTGGTCCCTTTGGTTTATATCGATGGAGTCCTCTTTCCTATTGTAAATGTGAGCCCACTAAATACTTGCGAGCCAGTAAGGGTACATACCTGCCACCACTGAACCGACTTTTCTTCCTCTGGTGCTTGCTGATCTCTTTGCCCACGCAGCCCCTGATCTCAACCAGCTCCCCCTCTCTGCCGTTATGATGGGCATGAGACAACAACGAGTCGCGGTCCAGGGGATCGACATGCCAAAGAATGGGGCTCCTTAGATAACTGATGCCGAATGTGGAAAACAGTCTTCTCCAGCGGCCCAGCCACCTGTCATCACTCGAGTCCAGGACCGCCATCTTGTACTCCGGCTTGCTGCAACAGGCGGGTATAACGCGGCCCGTCTTGGTCTGCTTCAGAGAGACCCTCTTGCCGTGCTTGTTAAGCCAGTGAAAACGCCGGTGTTCCTCGTCGGTGAACATCGCGGAGGGAGCCTGTTCTCGGATTCGAGCCGCGGCGGCGAGGCCACAGGGTCCACCACCGATGATCAAGACATCGAAGACTTCGGTGTCATGGCAAAGGTGAGAAGAGTCACCTGTGCTGGAAGGGCAGCCTTCGGTATTGTTGACAAGAGACATCTTGACGCTGTGATGGGGCAAAGCTGCAGACTCCGGTTTGGGTCTGGTGCTGAGGACACCACTTCAACAAGACAAACATCTTAGGTGATCGGGCATGCATATATATGCGAACTGGAATATTGTGTCATGAGGACCTTGAAGGTCATGCCGTTCAACCATTGTAGACTGGGAAGAAACGCTTCTAACCACCTCCAGCGGACAGTTTACCGATCCAAGCAGCCTGATGTCCACGGCATGCGTCAACCCGGCATGTCCTGCAAGATACTGACATTGATTTCGCCAATTGGTGTTGAAATCCAACAGATGAGCTTTTGGAGGCTCTCTCCCACTTGTTCTCATGGGGGTTTCAGTCGCACGAGGACGTGTTTTCGGCTCGGGGCAGAGGCTGAGGACCTTGATGGATACAACGCATTCAGAGCCGTTAACAAGAGACCCACGGGCATAACAACTATCAGGCATACGAATCGTACGTAATTATTAAACTGAGACTAATGACACATTGTTTTTGTTCAGGCCCAGCGTCTGTATAATCCCGCGCAGCCGTAGGTACCGCCTTGTGCCCCCCCATGCAAAGGGGGAGGTTGACGGGCAGGCTGGAACAGGTACGGAAATATATGAATCCAGCAAGGTGCCAAACTGACAGTGAGTTAAATACAGAATTTCAGATTACATTTGTCAGAACCGACATCTGTCCTGAATTTCTACGAACCAGAGAAAACCGTGGCTCGTGAGCCTCAAGACCATGGCCAGAACCAACAGCACGCGAGGCACAGACCAGGGTTAGGGTCGAAGTTCGTCGTCGCCCTACTTGGAGCTTCGACCAGGTGCCTAGGACCTCTACCCGCCTTCTGCTCTCGCAATGAAACGCAAATCCAGCATGTCAGATAGTAAAGGAGATGAGCGCATGAGATTTGACATCCTCAAAGCTGTTGCGGGTGATGGGGCAGCGGCGAGGCTGGGCAGGCTTGCCCTGCCCAGACGACGGGCGGTCGAGACCCCCAACTTCTTCACGATGACCTCGAGGGGCGTGGTCCCCCACCTGACGCCGGATATGATAGCCAAATATTGTCCACTCTCGGGCGCATATCTAGCCATGGAAGACCGTGAGTGCGATTTCCAACATATTGGTACACCATAGGGATTCATGGGGCTAACGGAGGGTATCTAGTGGTTGAGAAGTCACAGAAGAACGTTACCAAGATACCGGCTGTGGCTAAGATCCCAGCCCAGGATGGGAAGCGCCTCCATGCCTTCACTGCCCTCCCATCGTCCAGTCTTACCGTGCTTGGACCACGCCGGACTCCCGCCGTCAAGGCCAGCATCGGGAACAGTGATTCCTACATTCAGATTTTCACCTCCAACGGCTTCCAGCCCCTCACCAACACCGCCTACATCACCTCCATCGCCTCGCTGAAGCCAGACATCGCGATCCCGCTGGCCGATATGAACTACGCTGCCATGGTGACGCCACAGGCCAAGGGTGTGAGAAGGATGTGCGAACGGACTGAGGACTGGATGAGTGAGCTGCACAAATCCTTTGCGCTGGATGACCTGCGTTCGTCCAACACATCTATCTTCGCGCCAACTCTACCGGCTCTGCATCCCATCCAGTGGGGGTATCTCAACCGCCTCTCGGGCGACCTACTCGACAAGCTCTCCGGCCTGGCCATCTACGACGTCGACATCCTGCCCGATCTGATCGACTACCCCTCCCTCCTCCCCCTGCCCCGGCTCTCCCTCGACGCACCCCTAGACCCGCACGAAATCCTCCGTCAGGTCTCCCTCGGCATCGACACCTTCCTCATCCCCTTCATCAACAGCGTCTCTGATGCCGGCGTCGCGATGTCGTTCATCTTCCCACCGCCCTCGCCCGCGGACCGCACGACGAACGCGGACGGCACAGACCCCCTCCCTTTGGGCATCGACCTCACCGGCCCCACCCACGCGACCGCCCTCGCGCCGCTCGTCGACAGCTGCACCTGCCACGCGTGCACGGCCCACCACCGCGCGTACCTGCACCACCTCCTCAACGCGCGGGAGATGCTCGCGTGGACGCTGCTGCAGATCCACAACCACCACGTCATGACGCAGTTCTTCGCGGGTGTGCGCGCCTCGCTCGCCGCGGGCGCGGAGAGGTTTGAGGGGGACTGCAGGGCGTTTGGGAGGGTGTATGAGGTGAGTCTGCCGGTGGGGATGGGGACGAGGCCCAGGGCGAGGGGTTATCATTTCAAGAGCGGGCATGGGGACGAGAGGAGGAACAAGGTCACGTGGCAGTTGCTGCAGGAGGGGCAGACGAGGCAGGGGAAGGAGAACGTGATGGCTATGGAAGGGAAAATGGCGAGGGATGAGGTAGATACGCCGCTCGTTCCGGGCGACGATGTGGATGCGATGGAGTTGGTGACGGAGGGCTTAGGGGAGGTTGATATCAAGAGAGCGTAAGGACCGGGAAAGGGTTAGATTAGAACGATAGATACCATGGCACATCCCATTTCAGGACGGCGTCTTGAAACCTGAGCAGCATGTGTCCAGAGTGTATAAGGCGAAAGATCCAGGTACTGCAAGGCCGGAAGCAAGCCGAAAGGGACACACAAGCAAACAAACAAAACAAAACAAAAAAAAGAGAGGAGATTTTGCTCCGACTCGGACTCGAACCGAGGGCTCCGGCATACTGGCATTCTTTTGGGATGAAGTATAAGACCGGGGCTTTGACCAACTAAGCGATCGGAGCCTGGAATTTTGTCTCTTAGATCGCTCTGGGAATGGCTATAACTTGCAAGTCGCTAGAGTGACATGTGAAAGATGAGATTAGTTCGAGAGAGGGGGGGGGGGGAGGTTGTGTATAATGTGACCCTTTTACGGCTTGCACTACCATCCGCCGTCCCCTATCTGAGACTGTCAGTATGAAAAACAGCACTTTACCAAGTCTGTTGACTCTAATCGTGTTCGTGATAATGTGCGTGTCACCGATGCACTCGCCGTCCATGGTAGATGTTGGGCTCAACATGCATGAAGCCGTCAGCCAGACCTCACGAAGATCTCTCAAGGAAATACTCTGTCACTGATGCCCGCTAGGATAATTTCATTCTTCTCATCCCCTTGCTATGAAATTATTCCAGCGGAATCCTATATCTCGACAGGCGGCTTTGGCTTCTTTTTCTTCTTGGGCTTGGCCACAATCTCTCCCTCCCCTGCAGTCGGACCCTCTCCATTCTCTCCGTCAGCCTCCCCTGACGCAGCAGCAGGCTTCTTCTTTTTCTTTTTTGGTTTGGAAGCAACGGGCTCGCCCGCTTCCTCTCCCTCAACCTTTGGTTTGGTAGCCTTCTTCTTCCTCTTCTTGATTACCGTGCCCTCAACATCCACACCCTGAGCAACTTGTATCCTCTCGTTGGCTCTCTGCATCTCCAGCCGTAATCTCTCGACCTCCTTCATAGCCTGTGCCATCTCCGCCTCTTCTTGCTTTTGACGCTCGTAGTCATACCCAGAGCCTTTCGAGTTGTCCCCACCGCCTTCAAGTGTGAGGCTGCCAATATTGCTGGAGTCGACCTGCAGCAGCGACTGTTTGAGCTTCTTCGCGCGGGCCTTGGTGAGGGCGTCTGAACTATTCTCCGAGTCGTAGTTACGCGGCGTCGACCCGCCGCTGCCCACCAGGTGTTCATCCTGGGCGATGAATACACGCTGCCGCGGTTTTGGTCGCAGGCTGAGACTTGACGTCGGTCCGGCGCTCTCGACTTTGCCGAGGTCGAGTTGCATGACGGGTATTGAGTCGATATCGAGATCAGGACCGTTCTCAGTCTGAAGAATATTGTGAATGGGTGTCGAGATCCCGGTGCGGCTGGTGGGCGCTTGTATGTAGAACGGGTCGTCTTTATTCCTCTCGTCGCGCTCTGCCTTCCGCCTTGCCAGGATGTCGGCGTCGAGATAGCTGTCCTCGCTTGCCTGGTACGAAGTTGCAACTTCCTCAGGTGGGTCTGCGAGTCTGTTGATGGCAGGCTCGCTGGATGAGATCGTTGTCGGCGGCGGTCTCTGGTGATAGTAGACCTCAAATTCGCCTTCCTCTTCCGTGCCAAGAGTGATATTGTCTGCCGCAGACAGCAAGCCATTGAGGTTGGGGTGGATGGGTTCATCAAGGTCGAGCCCGGCTGGCACTGGAACATTCATCTGTGCACCTAGTGCCACAGAATTCAACTCCCACCCAATGAACAAGGATGGTATTGCCTGCGTGAGTAATAGTGGTGGGTCTTGCTGGACTTCGTCGTCCGAGGTGGGCTGTCCAGACACGGCCTCAGAAGTAAGCTTGAGCAGCTCGGTGAATTCCACCGCGCGTTCTTGAACCTCAAGATTCGGATGAAGAGCCAGAGGTTCCAGCACGTGTATGATTCGCGCTAATAACAGGGACGTCTTGGCCTTCCGCTCTGACGTCCAGATCTCCAGGTCGCTGCCGGCGACCTGGGCGAAGATCTTGATCGTGGCTTGCAGAAAAGAGGTCAGGACATCCGGGTACTTGGCGCGTGGTATTATCTGCAATAAGTGCCCCAAGCTATCCTCTGAAGACATCAGTTGGTCAGAGTATTCTCCGACGATCCAGGCAACAGGCCTCAGTGCCCCCGATGTAACGGATTGTACTGAATTCGACTCGATGCTGTATTGGCGCAGTATCAGCTCGGCAGCGTTCACTGTAGCTGGTCTGATTGCCTTGACTTTTACTGCCACGCTTCTCAACTCATTTCCGATCTTTTCTGATATATCCCCTACAGACAATTGGGTGGTTGTCGCAGTCTGTTCGAGGCCGTCGTCCACCTGCCTTGAGACGGGAGCCATCCGCACAAGTTGCGTCAAGATGTCAATGTACCATTCAAAGTCGACAAGATTGCTGTAATTGTCTTGGGAGCACATCGTCAGGATTCGGCTAATCACCTCGACCCTGTAGTCATCTGGCAATGGCGGCGCCTGTTCGGCTTCTCTCTCGTGTGGGTTGATGGCGACCTCAGCGTCCACATCCTCGTCCGAGCCGGTCTCAAGTCGCTGAACCGTCGGCCTAGCGGAAGGAGTCGAGTTCTTCAGCTGCCTCATGAGACGGCCAACTATTGACATCAGATTGTCGCTGCTGACCATGCCCTTAACCAGGTTCAAGGCCTGAATGCGGATAGTGATATCGGGGCTGTCTATACACTCCATGATCACATCCTCTTGCTGCGCTACTAAGAAGGGGTGTGTTACGACGATCTTGTTGAAAGCCAGCAGGGCGACATATTTTACTGCGGGTGGAAAGTTAGCCCGGTGCGCTGGAAGAAGGGAAGTGTGACCCCTTACGGTTCGGATCACCATCAACCATAATCATCCCGCGGAGTTTTGTGACGCACAGAGATGCGATCTCTTCCCTGCCTGATATATCGTCGGAGTCTCCGAGGATACCACCTTGGATGATCCCATTGATGCACTCGTACAGCAGAGACATGGCCGGTGTGGTCCGTATCAGGTCCGTGAGAGGGGGCAGCAATTTTCGAACAAGTCGAGGTTCCAGAGGCGTCAATGTAGCAAACTATCAAGCTGTTAGTGGGTATTATTTCGCATGTATTCCGCCAGACGTACCAGCTTGATCAACTTGATGGCCATCCAATTGTTGTTGCCATCCACCAGAAGTTCAAACAACCTCGGTGCCAGTGGTAAAAAGTCGTTGGGCCGCCTCCAGCCCAGCTCACAGACGACATTCACGATGGCAGCCGTAACACTAGGGTCCTCGTCCGGGGACATGAGGCGATCCTTGATCTGCGGCCATGCGGCCCTGAGTGTCTCTGGATATACCAGCGCTAGCCTGTATAGAGTGACAATGGTCTTCTTTCGGATCGAAGGATTGCTGGATGTTAGGCGCGGTATGAGATCGGAGAGGGTTGAGAGGGCCAGCGAGGGGTTTATGACGTGAGGGAGGGCGGTGATCGGAAGGATTATCGTCGTCGCTGAAGGAGAGGCCAGGTCCTGGGAAGAGCTGTTAGCCGTGGAGCAGTCTTTTTTTTGGAAGCAGATCGGCCATGTGCAAACCTTCTTGATCAGATTTGTGGCTAGCATCAGGACTTCGGTATCGGGTCGGAAGCTCTGAACAGCGGCCAGGTACCCAATGCGCTTCTGGTGGTACTTGGCTGAAGACATGACCTCGAGGACATGGAAGGACGCCCAGGACATGTCGTTGCCCATCATCTCGAGGTAGCAGAGCTTCAGCAGCGCTGTCGCCTTGAGATCTGTAATCCTATCTCAGTCTCCGAGTAAGTCGACGACTGGGGCAATGGACAGCCGACTAACCCATATCCTGAGTTCGAACTTCGGCGCGACATTCTTTCAGACAATTCTGGATATACTCCTTCTCGTTGCCCTTGTGGTTCCGCAGGCCCCGGATAAAGTCGTACAGGGACTTCTCGAACCTGCCATTATTTCAGCTTCTGCGCCCTCGTCCTTCGAGCATCGGGCGTGACAGCGTACATCTTGTCGAGATCACGAGGCGATCGCCTCTCTCAGGTCGCTCCAGGTTGGGTTTGATGGATTCGGAGAAGGGGTGCGGCTCAATCTTAGGAAGATGAGGAGGTGGATAGGATCTGACGCATCTCTTCTGTTATCATTTTGCAGGCGCGTTCATGGCTTGCCTCCGCTGTGCCGTCTCGGCTCGCTCTCTGAAAGTTGGGTCTGGAACGTGTAGAGTTAGAGTTGTTCGTCACGAAGCCATGTATTACTCCAAGTCGGAGCTATAGCGGCTCGCGGCAACCACAGCACATCATCGCCTACCCGTGCCCCACGCTACAGCACCACTCCCGCTCACGTAATAACTGCACCCCGAGGGGCTTCAATAGGCGGCAGGACTAGCATCTGAACCAGGTCCTCCCTTATCGTGTCTCGAGCTGCTGCCACCACCGCTCACCTCTTTTCGACGTACTCCCCGCCGCCGTACCTTCTCGTGCAGACCGAAGATCCGTTCGCATCCGTCCTTCGACTCGACACGCAGTGCACTGCTTCGATCATGGCGCCGTCTCTCCTTCATCCCCCGAGCCAGCTGTCTCCGTCACAAGCCCTCGAGCAGTCGCAACGCGCGCCACATGTGCTCCAGAACTCGCCCAGCACCATATCTTCGTCGGCATTGACCTCCCTCTTCTCCGCGCCGGAGAGTACAGAGCTATGGATGACCTACGAGAACCTCCTGCTGTCATGTCTCCGGACGGGCGACGAGCAGTCTGCACACGAATGCCTCGAGAGGCTCGTCAGGCGGTTCGGCGGCGACAACGAGCGGATCATGGCTTTCAACGGCCTGGTCAAGGAGGCCGACGCGTCCAATAATGCCGAACTCGAGAAGGTGCTCAAGGATTACGATGCAATCTTGGCCGAGAACAGCACCAACATCGTCAGTGGCTTAGACCCTCAAGGCTGGTAGCTGCCATTCGAGTATTGACTGTCTGTAGCCCATCACGAAGCGACGGACCGCGTTGCTTCGCTCACTCGGCCGCAATTCCGACGCTGTTGCCGGGTTGACAGCCTTGCTAGACTTCTGTCCCGTCGACGCCGAGGCCTGGGCCGAGCTTGCCGATATCTACTTCTCTCAGGGCCTATACGCGCAAGCTATCTATTCTCTGGAGGAAGTCTTGGTGTTGGCACCAAATGCTTGGAACGTCAGTAACAACGGGAACATGACCACACAGGAGGGTGCTGATTAGGGTGACGCAGATCCACGCCCGACTTGGAGAGGTGGAATACATGGCCGCAACCGCCTCTGGTGCGGACGATAATGTCGCGCGCAAGTATCTTGCGGAGTCTCTGAAGAGATTCTGTAGAAGTATCGAACTCTGCGACGACTACCTGCGTGGCTACTACGGCCTCAAACTGGTAAGTCTATCGGAAGAACAGCGCTGACTCGATTACGCTGATCGGTGTTCAGGTCACCACCAAGGTGCTGAACGAGCGCTCCAAATTCAGCAAGCAGACTGACTCAGATGACTTTTCGGTTCCTACAAGGGCAACCGTCGAGAAGCTCAGTGAGAAGGCTACGGAGAAGCTTTCTGAGATCCTCCGTCGCAGCAGTTCAAGGGAGAGAGGCTGGTGTGGCTACGAGGAGTCGGAAGTCGCCGCCGTACGCGAACTCCTCTCGAACGAGTCGGCCGGCGTGATTAGATGAGAGGTTGTGTAGCGCTTGGGGTCTCGCGACTCTACATGCTGGAACCAATGATCCCGCCGGCATGCACAGTCACCAGCAAGACCAATGTCTGAGTGTCAGTCAACGCGAGGACGGACGAACTGACAGGCACAGATCAGTCAACGGCTCCGGCAGGCATTATTGGTATCTGTAGTCCACGACTTGCATATCCGGTGGATCCGTGGGCAGCCAGACTTGGCAGAAGACCTCGCACGTGGCGCCAGTCGACTGGAGCTGCGTTGGAAGTCAGTGGTTGGAATGAGGCTTGGGGTGGGTACTGAAAGGCCCGACCACCACCTATTCTCGCCTGCGCCCCCGAGGCTTGTGTCGAAGGCTAAGCGTACTGTCGTTCGTTGGAACTCCGGACCTGCAGCGAGACTCAGGGTTCCGGCCTGAATGACGCATTCGCTTGCTCATAGCACTAGGCCATAATCCCACTGCATCCATCCTATGCGCTCCGAGCGGGTCCGACCACATGTCATTGCCTCCATGCGGTCGTTGGTGAGGCTGGGAATGTCGTGCGCTTCTTTGGGGAGCCCGCCGACACGCTAGTCTGGTAGGGTTCAAGCAACTGCTATCAACGCCAAATTTTCACCAGCATAAATTCTTCAGTCCATCTGGCTCGCGCGTTTGTTACGAATCTACTTCATGCTGAACTACTTGAGCCGGAGTTTGGGACATGTTCCCATTGGAGAGGGCCTGCCTGCGCGGCTGCTGGCCCTGGTAATCGTCCCCTCATCAACAGTGCAATTACAACAGGCAGGCCCGTTCTCTAAAGCGCTGCGGGTGACCACAACCACTCTCGCTCTAATTGCGTCTGTCAAGGCCAGTCTCGTAAAGACCCGCCGCCTTTGGCAGGTGGTTCCGACCGAATAAGCCGGAACAGCACACACCACAGACCAGACAATCAGCAGAACTTCCGACCTGCATAGAGGGCCCCGTCTTGCATGAATGACCAGGGTCGGCTAGTGGCCAGGCATAAACGTGCAGCTTCTCCCAGCAGGGTCAAGACTGTGTGATCAAAGACCGCACAGCCGAACAGGTCTGGCCAGGCCACTGATCATGAGCCCCCTCGAAACACGAAAAGGACCTCTTTTGTCCACTCACCGGCATCGTGTCGCATGTTTCTGAGACCACCACTTCGATCTTAGCATATCCTTGGACCGCTATTCACTAGTCTCGGGTCGAGAGGAGATTAGGACGACAGGTATTCCCTGGGATCTGTTGGCAGGTCCTTGTGCCGGTGAATTTAGCCTGGCAGAGCCTCGTGCTACGTTGTTAGCCAGACGTGGTGAACCGAACACGCGGTCCACACCGGATCTTGAGGACAATGGTGCTGGGTCCAGGATCAGGCGTGCGTTCGCCGACCCGAATGAGAATGTGAATCTGCCAGAAACCCTTCTCGTATCCATGGATCTTCCCCCTTTGCAGCAGTAAGCATGTCTGGGAATGGCTAGATGTGTCCGGCGGTGTCGAGAGGATCAATCATCGTCAGTGACACCACACCTCCTTGGCCAGGATGGAGCCCTGTGAAGGAGGGGCAGATGCAATCGCCCCTCCGAGATCTGCTCAACGGATGCACCCGAAGATGAGGGGCGGGAGAGAAGCCTGGGCTTCTCCATTCTAGCCTCGAGGTTGGACGACCAGCAGGCCTGGTGGCGGGCTTCCTCCTCCTCCTCAACACCTGACCTGGCCTCCGTGGCCGTCATCGTGCATCTACCATTCATCTGACTGCCGGGCCTGTGGCCTGAGATCGGATGTCTGACAACCTGGCTACAGGGCATTAGACTGCCTGCACAACTGCAGTAGCCGGGGGGACGTCTGACCCCATACCACCACCGCTTTTCTCCCGCCAGCCCGCCAACTCACCGATCAGCCAGTCTTACCAGTCACTCAGGCAGTCAGGCAGTGCAATACCAGTCAGTGCATACCGTCTCCCCGCGCGGCACCCTCCACAGACCGGTGGAGGCCACTCAATCGCCTGGCCCCAGTGTCACCACCCAGACCACCACGAACCTTCCAGACGCATCAATCTCGTGGCCAACAGCAGCCTCTCCGGGGTTTTTTAATCGCTCACGCTCAGCTTCATACCCAAGGCCGGAGCAGATCGCCCCTCACCGCAACGTCGAGGCTGACCCTGAACGGTACCCAATCCGCTTGTCGTCCTTGCAGCCCAACTCCCCAGCGCTGATAGCTGGCCAGGTCAGCCTGGTCAGGTCGAAAGGTTCGCACCGACCAACGCTAGGGCAGATCATCTCGTCCCGGGATCTCCTCTGCTCGCACGCACCTACACTTAGACTTACACGCCCATCCAGCTCGCCTTGCCTTCCTTGCAGCCTTGAAGCGCCATACCCTCCCCTCCCCCCTCCCCTCCCCTCCCTTCGCGCCTGGGACACAATCTTCGTCATTCGCCATCTCATTCGTCCAGCCCGTACCCTTATTGTCAGCGGACCCGAGGGTTCTTTTTGGCCAGCAGTTCCGGAGCACAACACGCAGTCCCCCTCCGTCCAGGTTCGTCACACAGCTGCGTCAGTCTGGCCTACCTCGCGGTGCGGTGGGGGTCGATTGAACTCTGATAAACAGCCACACCCCGCAGATCCCTGGCCGACGATATAGTCCTGGATTCCATTCCAGTTGCCACCGGTCCACACTCATCCTCTGCCGTCCTTTGAGGACAAAACGCCTTTGCTCCGGCTATCTCCTCGCAGATCGTCGGGCGCAGAGGATATCACCTCGTGAATTCCTCTTCTTTTTTTTTTCCTACAAAAAAGGAAATTGTTCTTACCAATGTCTCCGTGAGCAGTCCTCCCCTCTGCCTCTTTCTTCTGGGATCCTGCCGAGGCGCATTCTCTATACCGTCCGCCCGTCCACACTTTGTTTACCCCCTAGTTGTCCGCCCTAGTCTTAGGTCTCACTCCTCATACCACAAGGCAACAGAAGCTGACCGCCCTGCCTTCTTGCGTCCCCCCGTACAGAGAAAGGCCATCTCGCAGGATTCTCCACATACACCACACGTCCTCACGCTCCGGATCGCTCACGGACGAGGAGGACGATACACAAGAAGACTACGACCGCGCGCAGTCCGACTCGCTAGCGGACGAATCATCAGAGGACGAAGACTGGGAGCCTGCGTCCGGCGAGATCAACCCTGACGACTCCGCCTCGGCCTCCGCAGAGTTCTTTCCCCAGGCCGGCGACCGCGCCCGCCCCAGCGCCGGACAGCGTCACCCGTCGCGCCAGCACCGCATCCCGCGCCAGCGACCGCCCCGCGCCCACCCGCCCGCAGCCCAGATCCCTCCTCTGCCGTTCGCGCCAGTGCCCGGGCCCGAGTACACGGCAGGGGCCATGAGCAGCGACAACACCTCCGAGTTCTACGCCGACCCGCGCGGCCACGGCCCCTACGCGCCGCCGGCCACGTCCTACTACGACAGGCGGCCTGGGTACCAGCACAGCGGGGTCAGCGGGTACGGGCACCCCTCGCCCTATGGTGGACAGATGGTGCCGTGGGGAAATAACAACCCGTTCACCCCGCACAGCGGGTACTACGAACGCGGCCACGAGATGCTGCCGTACCAGCCCCCTGGTTACTTCGGCGGCGCGGGACCGGTCGGCCCGGCAGGCTATGGGATGCCGCCCCATCTCCAGCCCATGATGTTCTCGAACCCGCCCGTGGCCCCGCCTGCCACCACGGTGGGCGGTCCGAAGACACCGGAGCCGGAAGAGAAGAAGCTGGACCCCGAGTTTGAGAGGATGAAGATACAGCTCCAGCAGCTGCAACTGGAGAGAGTCAGGGCGGACGAGGCCAAGCGGCAGGCGGACATGGAGAAGAAGATCCGGGAGGACGCCGAGAGGCAGTTCAAGGAGCGCATGGAGGCGATGAGGGAGGCCCAGGAGGTCGCCAAGAAGGAGATCGAGGTCGCGCGGATAGCGGCCGAGGCAGCGGCGCTCGAGCGCCTTGAGGAGGCGCGCAAGGCTGAGGAGGAGCGCCGGAGGGTGGAGGCCGAACTAAAAGCTCAAGCGGCACGCGAGGAGCGTGAGCGCATCGAGCATGAGAGGCGGGAGGAGGAGAAGCGTCAGAGGGAGCACGCGCTGGCCCTGGAGAAAGCCGAGCGCGACGCTAAGGAGAAGTACGAGGCCGCCAAGGCTGCCGAGGAGGAGCGCAAGCTCGAGCTGGAGAAGCAGAGGCTGCTGATCGAGACCCAGACCAAGGAGAAGCTGTTGGCTGACCAGAGGGCCGCCGAGGAAGCCAAGGCAGCTGCCGAGGCAAAAGCTGCCGAGGACCAGGCTCGGAAGGAACTCGCGGAGAAGGAGGCCAGGCAGAAGGCCATCGAGGAGTATGAGGCAAAGATGGCCGAGGAGAAGAAGGCTGCCGAAGAGCAGGCCAGGGCAGAAGCCGCGGCCAAGCTTCGGTTCGAGGACGAGGCGCGCCTCGCTGCCGCGGAGGCTGCGGCCAAAGCGGAGCAGCAGAAGAGAGAGGACGAGGAGTTGAGAAAGAAGATACTGGCCGAGGCCAAGGAGGCGGAGGAAAAGGAGAAGCCCCCTACCGGCGAGGAAAAGGAGCCCGTCAAATTCAAGGATGCCGTAGGGAGGAAGTACAGTTTCCCCTTCCGCCTCGCATCCAAGTGGCCGGTAGGTGTACCAGATGATAAGGCCCTCCCGCCCTTCTCCTGATCAGTCCTAACACTACCATCCAGACAATGGAGCGCCTCATCTCCCAGGCCTTCGAGCACATCGACGGCCTCGGCCCGCACGTCCGCGAAGGCCACTACGACCTCGAGGGCCCCGAGGGGGAGCTCATCCTCAAGGAGATCTGGGACACGACGATCCAGCCGGGCTGGCAGATCACCATGAAGATGTGGCCGCTGGAACAACACCCCGTGCGGGGCCACGCGCGCGGACACGCCGCCGGCGGGCCTCATGGCTTCCCGGAGGCCGTACGGATCCCCCCCGGCCTGTCGAATGAGGCACGCATGGCCTACATCGCAAACCTCATGCGCACGCGGAATGCAGGAGCTCGCCACCCTCAGCAGCAGGCGCCGCCGCGCATGCCAGCCGCTTTCAACATGCCGGCGGGGCGGGGACCGCCGGCCCCGCCGGACGGCGTGCGGTTCCCCACGTTTGGCGCCCAGCCGGGCCCCAGGGTGGTCCCCGCTGCTGAGGTTGTGGATCCCGGCCGGGAGGGTAAGAGGGGTAAGTCCGGGGATCGGAAGAAGAAGGCGATGAACTGGTTTGGGGGTGGTGCGCCGGCGAGGAAATCATCGAAAAAGTAAGTTCCCCTACGCTGACGGGTTTCTGAAAGTGCCTTGCAGCTAACCTCATGGTAGGAAACGCTAGAGCTCGAGAAGAAGTGATGGGTGTCATGAATGGTCAAGGGACTAGGCTTTCTCTCTTTTTTCCCTCCTGTTTTTCCTTCTTCCTTTTTTTATTTCCTTTTCTACAACGATACCTTTTCTCTATCTCGGTTCTTGAATATCAAGCGGTCGGCGGATGGGTATATGCATTGATGGAAGATGAGATGATGAGATGAGGCGAGACGAGACGAGACGATACAAGATGAGAGATGGAATCAATGTTTTGAGGCAGTTTGTTGGGTATCCTTCCTACACCTTCGTATCACTTCTCTGCCTACTGTTCTCGGCATCAGTAACAGGTTTGCAGGGGGCTCTTGAGCTGGGAGACTGCCCCCTTCTTACACTATCGAGGCGCAAGTGAATGCATTGTCCAAGAGGTGGCAGCGGTCTCAAGCGACGGCCAGGAAGGCTGTCATTTACTCAAGAAACTGCGAGACTTATGCGGCCGAAAATGTGATAGAAGTTAATCAACAACGCTGTTTTGGCTTCTTACGAAATCTGACTTCATTTTGAAGGTAAGCAAGCACCCACGGCCACCAGTCATAGAGAGGCTGCAGTCTCACTGTGCTTCGACACACGGCCAGTCAATATCATAGCTTCTTCCCTTTACTAACAGATTGGAAATGATTCTCCATATGAACATCACCGCAAGACACTTCACATGACGCCTAGAGCGTGTCATTAAGACCGGTTGAGCCATGCTCACCCGCCCCCCTTCTCTATGCCCTACTGGAGATAAAACGTAGAGGATTCGGATCCAAGGCTTTTGGGACGGGTTTCTATTCTTTTGGTTGTCTATCCGTATTGTTGTCTATCTGAGAAGAGTCATCTGAAAGCATGAATGCGCAAGTGTCACCAACTCCAACCATTTATATGCATGATATTAACACTGATGTCTACGCATCATCCAGTGCCCCCTCTTCAGTTGCTGTGAACATATGTATCCGTTTGCAGCGACTTCCGCAAAGAGAGACGGGCGGCCTGCTGACCGCCAATGTAAAATTTTCGCGCCTCATCTGCGTCGGCTCGTTGATCCAGCTGAGCGGGTAGGGAGAGGGCTTCAAGATGTTCAACTTGGTCGAGCCTTTCGAGACCAGGTCCCGGTTCCCGCGGACGCTGAGAGCTTCGACGGTCGGGCGGCTGTCATCTCCCCACCGAGCCAAACAGCTGCCTCGCCCTCTGCTCAAACGCGTCGATCATCTTCACAGCCGACTCGTCGACCACCTTGGACAGCATCATCTGCACCAGCGGGTCCTCTAGCCGCATGCTCAGGTCCAGATCGACCTTTGTCCACTCCCCCCCCCGGTTGTCCGCTGTCCTGGGCATCGGCGCATCCTCGACAGTCCACTTCGTCACCAGCCTCCTGAAGGGGTTTCCCTCGCCGTCCTTCCCAGCCACCGGCTCATCCTTCCCGCTGAGCGCTTCGACACTCCTTCCCGGCACGCAGACGATCCTGCTCGTGTAGGACTGCGTCACCGGCCCGAACCCGACGGTCAGCTCGCCTTCAACCGGCCACCGTCGGTGGTGCCGCGGGTCTGTCGCGTCCGGCCCAGACCACGCCGTCACGCGGCTGTGCTGGCAGTATGGCAGGAACTGGGAGTAGGAGTCGACATCGACGATGAGTTCGTAAAGCTTGCCGCGCGCGTAGGGCAGCGTGCGCGTGACGTTGATGGCCAGGGCCTTGTCGGACTGCAGGAGGGTGTTGAGGAAGGTTCGGCGGGATGCGCGGGCAGGAGTGCGCCGTATAAGAGTGGCTATTGGCCGCAGAGGGCCTCTTGTCGCCATCTTCAGGGGGGTGACAAGGCGTGGCGCAATTGAGAGACCATGACGGCCTGCCTGGATATTCTATGAAGAAGCTGGTCTTCAAAATGGTGATCTCAAGACTTTGACGTCGTCCGTCGGTTCCGATCTCGGCTACGGCTCGACCCGCTCTGCTCTGGAGACCAAAGGGCATCCATGCTCACAAGCCACACAGCTGACTGGGCCAGGGATTCTACATCCGTCGTACAGAACATGGGTTGACGCTCAAGCCACACCAACCCAGCACCTCCAGACTTCATTCAAAAAAGCCGTCGTTGAAATTTTCACACTTCTTCTCTCGACCTTCCACGCGCTGCCAGCACCTCTCCCGGCCATGCTGTGTCGCCCTCACATCCCTAGACTCTACCTGATAGTTATCTGTGAGACTCTCTATGGACTGATCTGGGTATAGGCATCTTGACTACGGCGAGGAGATGGCGCCACCGATAGAGGTCGCAGCAGATGCTGCCCCTCCGGCGGACCCTCCAGCTTCAGCAGCGCAGGCTGATCCTCAAGCAGAGCCTCAGGTTAGGGCTGATGCCGAGGAGAAGCTCACGGCGGCTGTCTCGTCACTGGAGGTCAATGGCGACAGCACCATTCCTCCGCATCGCTCCCACAACCCCCAGTACAACCAGAAGAGGACCGACCCTTTCCAGTTTGGCTCACGCTACCTCGAAGACGGCGATGACCCCTTCGAATTCAATGCCTGGGATCACGTGGAGATTGACGATGCTTACAAGGAGTACGCTGAGCAGCAGTACGAGATGCAGCGCCAGTCTCCCGTGTCTGACTTTGACAAGCGTACGTCCCCCCCCCCCTCTCACTCGCACTGCATCGCACACAGGCTCCCATGTGATGATTTACATAACATGCATAGTTCATCTGATTCATGATGACCACATTGTATTTTTTTTAGTCTTTCGCTCCCATCTGATCTGCCATCTCTCACTCGAAGCATCGTCATCCCCCTCAGCGATGCCCGTTGCTGACCTACGAAACAGACCGATTCAACTCGGACCCTGCCAAGTGGTGGAATCTGTTCTACAAGAACAACACCGCCAACTTCTTCAAGAACCGCAAGTGGCTTCAGCAGGAGTTTCCCGTCCTTAGCAAGGTAATCCAGGAGGATGCCGGCCCCGTCACCCTCCTAGAAATAGGGGCCGGTGCTGGCAACACGGCGTTCCCCATCCTGGCTGAGAATAAGAACCCTCAACTCAAGATCCACGCCTGCGACTTCTCCAAGAAAGCCGTCGATGTCATGCGCTCTCACGACGGCTATGATACCGAGAATATGCAGGCAGATGTGTGGGATGTCTCGTCGGACGAACTCCCTCCCGGCCTGGAGGAGGGATCCGTCGACGTGGCACTGCTCATCTTCGTCTTCTCTGCACTATCCCCATTGCAGTGGAAGAAGGCTGTCGAGAATGTCTACCGAGTACTTAAACCTGGCGGCGAAGTCTGCTTCCGCGATTATGGAAGAGGTGACCTCGCACAGGTCAGGTTCAGGAAGGGCCGCTACCTCGAGGATAACTTCTACATCCGTGGTGACGGCACACGTGTCTACTTCTTTGAGAAGGACGAGCTGGCGTCGATCTGGACCGGCGAGAAGGACCACGCCGAGGGGGACAAGGCCGAAGGGCTGGTGCAGGAACCCCTCTTTGACATAGAGGAACTCGGCGTCGATCGTCGGATGCTCGTCAACCGTGCCCGCCGGCTGAAGATGTACAGATGCTGGCTTCAGGGTAGATTCCGAAAGAAATAAAGTAGGCTGTGCCGATGCCTTCAAGCACACTCCATCTCATGTTGTTCCCCCTTTCAACCGTTGTGTTGTCACCGTGCTTCTCTCCATTCTGGCCGAGATGGCTCTTGAACAAATTGCGTGTTGCGCTCTGCCATCTTTGCAATGACGACTTATCGCAGAAATCATCTTCGTCGTTGGATTCCTTACCGTGAGGCCAGCCCGCGAAGACGACACCTGGGCCGGTGCAGGTTCGTCACCTTCTCATTGCAACGCTCACCTGGTGCACAGATGTCATCTCTGGTCTTCTCCTCGTCATGTGCAACACCAAACCATCTCATGGTCATGGTCTCCCGTTGCGGCACTTGAATACATTTCCAGCCCGTGATGGTTGCAGGTTCGCAGGGCAACAATCCAAAGGGCGAGGGAGGCGACCACCGTGTTGTTACCCTGGAATTGCCAGGCGAATCCTCGATCTCTTTCTCCTTCCACTCGGCAAGCACCTGCACCTTACCTTATAGGTGTCACCTGCGAGGTAAGGTCACAGAGCTGGAACGGTCCATCTGGGATGGGATAGCTGGTGTAGCGGCCTAACACGCTGCTGCATACAATATCAAGAAGAAAAAAACACGATACCGGTTCCCTGCGCCGGACGAAGGTCGCCCGTTCGACTCCGAGTCCGCCCATTTAAAATGGGCACTACCGCAGCAAAAAAGCTCCAGACACAGCGCCACCTAAAGCAGCCGCCACAGTGCACGCATCACCTGTACCACGACCATGACCCCCTCACATCACGCTTCGACACCCCCCCAAGCATTGGCCATGGTGGTTCCCAGTCGCTGCAAAGAAATGTCCACACCCCTAGGGAAGGCTAGGGGAGCCCTAGAAATAGGACGTGGTCGCGCTGTAGCGGGGTCCGAGACGCCATTGCTCTACTTAATCTGGTGAGGCGCGTTGAGGATCACGGCAGGGCGGGGACGACGGTGAAGATTTATTTTTTTTTATTCCCCCCCCCCCCCAAGAGCCCCTTTTCTCATCTTATCTTCTTCTGGTGTTCCCGGCCTAGATAGATGATTTGTCAATGTCATTCCGTCACGGTCAAGCGTGTTGAAGTTATCCATCCGCCGTCCTACATCTGCAAAGATGCTATGGGAGATCAGATCCTCTGTTGCACCGTGGAGACCATACAGAGGAGGTAATTCTAATAGGATCGTCATTGTATAAAGGACCACACAGGACTATCTTCACCTAAGGATTGCAACCAAGACACAGTCCCATCACTCCCCTCTGAATAGCTAATAGCTAACCCACCCTGTAAGAGACTCTCGGGCGGGTGCTGTTACATCGGCGGCGACAATGACGTCCGTCCCACGCCCTCTCATTGATTCCCCCCCCCCCCCCCTTTACAATCTGCTCCTGTCCCCATGCAGATACTGCCCTCCGAGCCTCAGCATCCCCTCCGCCTCCTTCACCATCTCGGCCACGATCTCCCCCGCCGGCTGCACCTTCTTGATACTCCCGGCAACCTGGCCCATCAGGTGCGGCATGTCCACCTCGTTCCCCTCGTCCATATCGTACTCCATGGGCACCACCCCGCGGTCGCACAGCTCCCTGATCTTGTCGGGCTTCTGGTGCCACCCCCGTATGTAGTCGTTCAGTTTCATCCGCAGCGGCCGGCCCGACAGCACGAGCGTGCGGTCCGTCTCGTCGTAGTCGCAGCTGACCACCTCGGCCTTGTGCTCGTCGCTGCACCCGGCCTCGGCGCTCGCCACGAACCGGGTGCCCACCCAGACGCCCGCGGCGCCCTGCATCAGGGCGCTCGCCAGCCCGCGCCCGTCGGCGATCCCGCCCGCCGCGACCACCAGCGCCGGGCGGCCCCCGAGCACGGGCGGCCGGTAGGCCCCGGCCGCGTCCACCACCGCGGGGATGAGCACGCTGCTGGCGATGGCCCCCGTGTGCCCGCCGCCCTCGCCGCCCTGCGCGCAGACGATGTCCACGCCCAGCTCGAGCGCCTTGACCGCGTGCCGCGGGTGGCCCACCATGTTCATGACGAGGATGCCCGCGCCGTGCAGCCTCTCGATGACATGCCGCGGCGGCACGCCCACGGCGCTCACGAACAGCCGCGCGCCGCTCTCGATCGTGATGTCCACCAGCTCGTCCAGCCGGCCCCCCGTGTAGTCGTGGTTCGTCTTCCGCGCGGACCCGCCCACCTGCGGCAGCGCGAGGTCCACGCCGAAGGGCAGGTCCGGCGACGCGAGGTTGGCCTTCATCTCGGCGATGATCTCGCGGAGCTGCTCCGGCGTGTACATGAAGCCGCCGATGACGCCCAGGCCGCCCGCGTTGGAGACGGCCGCGGCGAGCCGCCCGCCCGATGTGCGGGCCATGCCCGCGAGGAGGATCGGGTGGGCGATGCCCAGGAGGGTGGTCAATGGGGTTGTGATGGGTCCTTGTGGGGGTGCCATCTCTGCTGTGGTCCGGTGTCCTGTCTGGCCTGTATTACTCTGTCTTGTAGAAGAGACAGACAGACCACCAAGAGGTCAAACTACGGATACGAGATCAAGAGTATGTGGTGTGGCGTGGTGATGAGAGGGATAGGAGGCCAGTTGCTTGCTTGAAATGGTCTGGCTTGAGTAGTTGCGGGAGCAAAGGTAGGAGACTAATCCAGAGCAGGGACGGGCCTTACAAGGACACTTACGAGATTCACAAGGACATGATATACAATGAATAAAAGGCGGGAGTTGTTTGCACCGCGACGGAGACATGTCGTTGGGTCTCATGTCCAACCCCGGCCTTGAAGAATGCGGGGAGTCCGGGGCATCCAGCCGAGGCATCTCGGGGTCAGCCCGAGCCGTGGGACTACGCTCCAGGGAATAACGAGGCGCGGAGGGCTTTGTGCCCAGCTTGAGCCGCAGGTCGAACGTCCCAACAGGGCAATGATTTCTCTGTTGTGTGAAAGCCCGAGACGGGTCACCGGTACAACCGAGACGCCGAAGATCAAGTGTCCTGGCGGGGCTCAACATGACATGCTCAAGGGTTGCCAGAGGTTATCCAGAGTAAGATTCGTGTATCGAGAATAACACTAATCCGCTGCGGAATTGTCTATGTATCCTGACAACCGGCCTCTCTAAAACGCAATATACCCCACCAGTTTTTGATAAAAGCCTACTTCGGCAAGGAGACCATCACAACAACTGTATCAACATCATCTTCCTCCCTGTCTCCTCCCGCACACAGAGGCGAATCCAGCCACTGAAGCTGCTCTAGATGGCGGCGTCCATAATGGCCCGGGCGCCCGGCTCGCTGCAGACGTAAACCACGTCGTGGCTGTCAGAGAATCCATTGAAACGAGTGGCAGAGCACTTGGTGTAAGCACCCATGTCCTCAAAATACAGCCAATCGCCGACATCCAAGACCTTGTCGAAGCGGATGCTCTCGCTGATGCGGTCGATCCCATCGCAGGTCGGACCCCAGATACTGTACTCGATGCCATCAGACGCCACAGGCTTAGACACCTTGGTGTCGTAGTACGTCTGGCCACCGGCGCGCAGAATGTGGGCCACCGGGTTCTGATGGTCGAACATAATACTGCTGAAGTTGCCGTAGACGCCATCGTTGACGTACACCATGTAGCTGTTGTCAGCAGCCTGGTCGGCATCACCGGCCTGGTTCTCGACGGTGCGGCGCGCAATAATGTTGCAAGCAAGGGTGAAGGCAGTCGAGGCGTAGAAGCGACCGGGCTCCGCAATCAGGTTGATGCCGGAGTGCGCCGGGAAGTACTCGTCGAGGGCAACCCGGAGGACACCCGCCATCTCCTCGAAGCTCTCGTCACTGCAGAAGCCGCCCCCGACATCCAGGGTCCTCATCTCAAAGCCGTAGGCAACGCCTTGCTGGAAGACAGTGTGTGCGTCCTGGACGGCCTTGAGGAAAGCCCCCGGGTCCGAAGCACCAGACCCGACGTGGAAGCTGACGCCGACGACCCTCAAGCCCAGCTCGTGCGCGGTCTGCAGCAGACCCTCCGTCATGTCCATGGACGCGCCGAACTTCAGGCTCAGGCGGCAGAGGCTGGACGAGTCGTCGGTGTGGATGCGCAGGAAGAGCTCGGCCTCGGGGTAGAGCTTGGCGATCTTGCGGAGCTCGTCGGCATTGTCAAAGGTCATCTGGCGGACGCCCTGGTTGGCGACGTAACGGACGTAGGAGTTGGTCTTGCAGGGCTGGGCATAGATGATGCGCTCAGGGTCGACGCCCATCTTGAGGACCTGCTCGATCTCGGTCTTGGAGGCGCAGTCGAAGCCGGTGCCCAGGCTGGCCAGAAGGCGCAGCAGCTGGGGGTCGGGGTTGCACTTGACAGCGTAGAAGGGCTTGACGCGGGGGAGGTTGAGCTTCCATCGCACGTGCTGCCGGTAGACCTCGCCGAGGTCCGCCACGAAGAAGGTATCCTCCTCACCCGGCTCGCAATCCTCGTGATTGATGCTCTCCACACGGCGGCGCAGGGCCTCGCCGATCAGATGCTTGGGCGAGACATGGCCGCGGTGGTGGTTGTCATAGTCGAACGTGCCGCCATGATTGTCTCTGACAGACTTGATGGCAGAAAAGATTCGATTGTTGATGTAATCGACAGGTGTGATTGTATCGACGAGGCTAATTGCCATAACCATATCCCAACGCTCTTCGGGGCGGGGGAGGGGGGCTGTTGGGACTCCGAGAGAGGGGACTCGTTCGTTCGTTGGAGGTCTCGATGATCAGGTTTCGAGGAACCTTAGTGATTGAATAGTCTCGACGCGTCGAGGGTGGTGTTAAGGGGGTCGGAATCGGTAGCAAACTGATCCCTCAGTGGACTGGCGAGGCCTCCGCGACTCTCCCTCGTTGAGAGGAAGAGGCTCAGAAGTCCCCTTATGCGGCAGCTGAAAGGGGGGGTGGAACTCAGGGACCTTTTGGTTGTGGGAAGAATCCAACGGCGCGAAGAAGTCGAGGTGCTTATTGACGTTCAGCAGTGGCGGGAGGGGGGACCACGTTGATGATGTGAGGGTTCTTTCGCTGGCCGAAATCTTGATCCGAAATGAAGTCAACGGCCGAGGAAGCCGTCGTAGCGGTGTGCCTTTGATGGAGACCAAAGGCAAGTCCCAGTTCGGGGGTCTATAGTGGAGTCTGCTGCTCGGAACAGCCTGTTAGCTATGTTCACAGGCAGGATGGGCTGGGCTTGACCAAAGTTGATATCCAGAAGGGTGTCGCGCGAGACTGGTGTGTTTGTGATAGCAGCCAAGTGGCCGCAGGGGGCGGGGGGGAATCGAAGGCGAGCTGTCGCCGCCGGGTCAAGGCGAGAAGCCACCTGGATAGTCTGTCGTGTCACAGCCACCGCCAGACACCAAATAGACTTACCTGGTGATGAGTCACCGGCGAGTGCTGTAGATGATCTGCTGGATGTTGCCGGTATACTGTCAGGGTCGTGGATGCGACCGGTCTGTAGATGAGAGGCGAGGTGGGTGGAGGAAGCTGTTGAGGGTATGAAGGACAAGAAGGGAAGATCGATGATGTCGGGGGTGGATTTTGATTTTGGCGGGGGAGCGAATTTCCAAGTGGTGGGTCCTCCAGCACACCCAGGACCTGGCAGGCCTCTTCTCCTTTTTCCCTGAATTGCCGGGCCAGTTCCTGAGTCTAATAAATTTTCATACGTGCAACTCATCGGCAGGGCTCGCCTAGGGCGGGGCCTGCACTGACAGGACCGGTCGATGGGCGTGGTCTCCTTTGCGCGAATTTGAACCTCTACCAACAAGCGCAAGGCTCATCACCCCAGCCCTGGGAATCTCCCTGATCGATTCAGATCGGGAGGATCGAACATCTGGTGCCGCCTGCATTCGAAAGCTCTACAATTCTCCCTGAGCACTGTGAGCCCGTACACTATTGACGATCTGTGTCGGTTATATAGCCCGAGCAACATGTGCTCATGACCACCCCCCCCCCCCTCTTTCTTTTTCCTCCTTTTTTTTTTTAAAAAAAAATTGCTCAAGAAGAGACGCCGCCGACCACCTCTTCAGACCACAAGTCCACCAGCCGTTCCCGACCAGCCCGTCTGCTACGCCTATCACGACACCGCCTTCATTAGTGCCCAAGGCATCAGCCTACCAGGACCGTCCAAAGTGAAAATCCCTCAGCGGGCATGTGAATCTCGAGGCAGATGAGAAGTGACAGTGCAACTGTGGCAACAGAGGATATTTTTTCCCACCGGTCCAGGCCGGGGGGACCTGTGATCGGCATGGCGGCCTCGCGTGCCGTATGCATGTCTTATATGCCCAGATCCCGCGGTGGAAGATACCATAGCACAAGTAAACCTAAACGTTCGAGTTTTGGCCTTTGGTCTTTTGGCAAATGCTACCCTGCCCCCTCACCTGATTTATCCGCCTTGACCGTCCGAAATCCCCGAGGCCTTGATTGAGGTGGCTGTCCTCGCCACCGCCGCCGACGGGTATAAACATAGTACTTACTGCCCTTACTGCGCTGTCGAACTGAAAAGTCTGGATCCGGCGTGACGTGCATGTCAACCATCCCCAGCCGCAGGAACACAGTGGCCGTGGCGTAGTGTCCAGCATAGTGGGGCACCTGAATGACAGTACTCCTTAGCCGTAGTCGTTGAGATATGTGGACGCCTTATCACTCGTTTCTGGCTCGAAGCATTCTTCCTTAGCTGGAAGAAAGCGTCGTTTTGGGGTCTGGAGTGACCGTTTTGCAGCTATACTTGCAAGAAGGATAATCATAATAGCGTGGAGCCGGATCCAGCGGCGACCCCTTCGCCCTGACTGCCAGAGTATCCCTCTCTCTGGAGGAGGTATAGCTTCTCTGCGTTTCGGAATCAGTCTCCCTCAGGAGCAAGCACCGGGGCAGCAGCAGGGGGACGCAACCTGGGTCGGGCACAGTTGGTTCCGGGCAGCGCGAGAATGGAGTAGGGGTGTATGTACTCAGTTGCATAGTCCGCACATCCAGGAACCTTGAGGAAGACGGGTCTGAAGAATGAGCATCAGCGCCAGACGGACCAGCCGCATCCACCAACGGGACCGCGGTTCGCCTGTGCAGGATATAACTTGATCTCGCGTCTTGTTGTGGTCTCCAAGCCATGACGGTCCCGTGGGGGGCCGGGCAGGGAGACGTATCGTATCTGAACGCTGATTTTCCATCCAAGTCCTACGCAGGGTGAGCGCGAGGCAGTGGGGGGTGGTTGTGGGAGATGGGTATCATTTCTATGTCTTGATGTGTTGTACAGATTGTGAACACGCTGCCACCTCGTCGGGCCGTCGTGCAGCCGCCAACTTGGATCAAGCTTCCGCCTGGCCGCCGTTGACATTCATGTCCTCCACCTTCCACTCGGCATCCACCCACGGAGCCTTCTCACCAAGGAACACGACCCTCTCGGTCTCTCTGTCCAGCGCCTCGACGACATACTTCTGTGCGACTTGCCTCACCTGCTCTTTCGTGACATCAAGCAGCTGCTCGCGTCGTCTCTGCCTCATGTCCTCGTCGATGCCATACACAAACCTTCCCATGCCCTCCTCGTTCACGCTCACGGGCGCGTCCACACCCTGGAACACACTAATTTTGGCATCCTCCAGGTCACGGTCGCTCCACTGTTTGTCGACAGCCCACTGGCCCGCACGCCGCATGATATTCAGCGTGTTGGTCGGGTTGGGGTCACGGTACGAGTAGAACCCGAACAAGCCGTCTGTTGACCGATGATAAGCCCCACCGCCGTACGCGCCGCCCTTCTCGCGGATCTCGTGATGCAGATGCTTGTGCGTAAGCAGCTGCGAGAGGATCTGGAGAGGTGCGCCGTCGGGTGAATTGTACGAGGCGGTCGGGAGGGAAAGAGCACCGTAGTAGACTTGGTAGGGCAAGGGATAGAAGGTTTTGATGCTGCGTTCGAATTTGCGGGCAGGCTGGGATGGGAGTTTGAGGGGTTCAGGGGAGAAGGACCCCAAGAAGCGAGAGAAGGCGGCTGTGTTGGCCTGCACGGATTCGCTGCCGCAGGTGATGGCCGCCCGGACCTTGCCACCTGCCAGTGCTAGCTGCTGGATCTGCTTGAGCTTGGCGATGATGTCTTCGAGCCTGTCGGACACGGGCCGGCTCGCGAGAGACGTCATCAGCCTCACCTGCGACAGGCCGCCGACTTGCTCATTGAGATAACTGTGGTTGGTCAAACCGGCCTCTGCAGCCCGTCTAGCGTATGAGTGACCAGATGAGGCGATGTCGTTTACGACACCGTCTGCAGAGGCCTGTATCAGCTGCCTGATTTGTTGAACAGCCTGGGAACTATCGAAGTTGGTCTCCACCGCCAACTTGCGGAGCAACTCAAACATATGAGGCACATTTCGGTCAAGAGCCATGCCCGTGAAGCTGAAGCCTTCCGATGCCTGTGTAAAGTCGGTGATGGAGGAAGCCGAATGATAGCTGACAGAAACGCCACCCGTCTTCAGCTTGATCAAGTCCTCGAGCTCCTCCATAGTCATGTGCTTGGTACCTAGACGCATGATCGATCCGGTGAAGAGTGGCACCAACGATCGCAGCTCCTCGGGAAGGTTATCCAAGACATTAAGAAGGCGGAAATAGGTGAGGCCATTCGTCGGTGCCTCATACCACTGTGTATTCACACCACTGATCACCTCATCCCTCAAGACGGGTGGTGTCTTCTGCCTTGGGATGTCCGTCACGTGGACACCAGGCAGGCAGCTGAGGTCCTCTGTGTTGGTCCTGCCTTGCTCTGTGACCAACTCGAGCTCTCTCTCCTCTAGGGCCTTCTGGGCAGCTTCTTCGCCACCAGCCTGCTTTCTGACGGCCTCGATTTTGGTAGCGAGGCGCTCAGCCTCTTCTTGTACCAACTCCTGCGCGAACGTGGGCGACGGTGACATGGTGAAGGTCAGGGTATTGTCGTTCAGGAGGTATTTGTCCATGAGACCCTCGAGGTAGCCACCCTTGGCCATCTCTGCCTCGAACGCAGCGAGGGTCTCATTCCAGGCAAGAGAGTCAAAGGGGTCGATGCCGGTAAACCACTTCGGCTTGAGCCTGTGCAGCATCGACATGCCAAAATTGGCGGTCTTATGCTTGAGGCCAAGCGCGAGCTGGTGCAGGTAGCCGTCGATTTTAGACCTCTCGAAGCCCTTCTGCTGCACCTCGCGCAGGATCCTCTGCAGCTCAGTCTTGACCTTTGGTACTTTGTTCTCCTGTACGCCAGTCAAGCCCACCGAGAAGATGCCGCGAGCATTGCCGCTGTCGTAGCCGGTGTTTGGGCTCCAGTCAATACCCAGTCCGGAGTCGATGAGACCGTTGTAAAGTGGCGAGCCATATCCATCCATGAGCAAGGCGGAGATCAACGACAGGGAAAAGGATTCAACGATGTTTGTTGTGTCGCCAAGAACCCATGAGATCGAGGTCTTGTACTGCCTGTTCGCATCGACCAGCGGGTCGACGGGACCTTGCAGAGTCACCTCCTTGGGCCCCCCGCTGAGGTCAACGGGTCGGTGGATCTTCATATCCCCATCTATCCTCTCAAATGCCTTGAGCTGGGCATCGATCTCCCGCAGATGGTCGGCCAGGGGCAAATCCCCATACGTGAACAGCTTAGCATTGCTCGGGTGATAGTGCTCGTCGTGGAACTGCTTCAGCTGCTGGTACGTCAAGTCGGTGATCTTCTGGGGGTCACCACCAGAGTTGTTGATGTCCGGGAAGATATGGTCCTGGAACCTGATGTAGTACAGGTAGCCAGCATCAGACATCTGGCCCTTCATCTCGTTGTACACGACGCCCTTGAACACGAGCCTGCGGTCCTCGGGCTTGGCGTCCTGGCCGCTGGCGATGGCCTGTGGGTTTTCGGGACCTATCCTCCAGCCTTCCTGCGTGAAGTCGGTCTCCTTCAGGAGCGGGTGCAGTGTCGCGTCGAGGTAGACGGACATCAGGTTCTTGAAGTCCTGGGCGTTGGTGGTGGCGAAGGGGTAGAAGGTGTGGTCCGATGCGGTGAAGGCGTTCATGAAATTTGAGAGCGTGCGTGGGAGCATCTTGAAGAACGGATCTCGGATGGGGTACCTGGGGTCTGTCAGCCTGAGGCTCTCTCTCTCACACACGCACACGCACACGCGCACACATGATGAGAGGAATCAGCTCACTTCTCACTGCCACACAGCGTGGTATGCTCGAGGATGTGTGGCACACCGGTATCGTCCGGAGGGTTGGTCTTGAAGCCGATGGAGAAGACATTGTTGCTGTCGTCCCGGGCGATGTGGAGATGTTCGGCGCCGGTCTTGTCATGCTGCAGGTGCAGCGCCGTCAGCTCGAGCTCCGGTACGTGCTTGGCCCGGAGCAACGTGAAGCCATGGAGCTTCTCGCCTGCCTTGGGAAACCGTGACAGCTCCGTGACGGCCTTCCTGGCACCGTTGACAGCGCTGCGCAGCATTGCTGAGGACATGACCGTGTCGGATGAAGCTCGCTCCAGCCCCGTCGGCCCCCCTGCGCGGCCTGAAGGGAGAAGGGATGGGGGCCCGGCCAGGCCAGTCTCACGAGGCAGAAGGCCAGAGCTTCCAACTGCTGCAGACAGACGAGAGAGGCAGGCGGGCAGGCAGGCAGGCAGGCGCCGGCGGTGGAGAGGCCGGGGCGTAGTGGTGTGCTGCGGACGTTGGTGGTGAGGCTAAGCTGCGCGATGTCTGAAATTTTGTTCCAGGAGCCGCCGGTGACGTCTTTAGCCCCGGCGAGATGCGGCCGAGCCATGGGCCTGACCCCAAGAGCTGTTAGGGGCTCGGCGGTGCTGTGGCATGGTGCCTTAACTGCCACTAGCTCCCAATTCCGCGGAAGCGAGGTGGGGTCTGGTGATGGGCGCAATGTTCCCAGGCGACCCCCATCACTGTGGGTGGCACTGCAGGTAAATCGCTCGTGAGCATCATAGATAGCTCGGGGAGGAGGAACAGGATGGCGCTGTGATATGAGGTTTTCGATTGGGGAGCGTGTCACTACGTCGGGCGTTCCGAGATCTCGCATACATACTGCCTCGTTCGAGGCGCCCATCGATGATGTCGTCCGGAAAGCAATGGCGCTCTCAAGCCATGGCCTCAAACGTCGAGGCCGCGGCGTTACCCCCGTGATCGACCCCCTGCACGCGAGTCTTGGACGGTTTGACTCGCCCTGTGGAACGACGCCCTGTGCTGCGCTGCTCTGCCCTCAGCGGAGCAGCCCCTACTAAACCTCAACTGACCCAGCCATTAGTCACCCCGCTAGAACCTCACTCATTTTACCTCCCGCAAAAAGTCTTTCAAAACGGACGCCAGGCCGACCAGCCAACCTTTAAACCTAACCCACCGAGAGGAACCACAGCAACACCAGACAACAACGTTCCATCCCAACCACCTCCACGGGCCCGCCCCGCCGTGCCCATGACCTCCTAATCAGCGATTAGGACAGGTTCATCCAGAGCTAACTCGATCCCGCAATCCGGAGTCCGTCCTCCTCGCTACGACACCACGCCTGAGCCTACCTACCTAGCCTTGCCCAGACGAGAAAGATGTCCACCTCTGCCGCGGCCCACGCGACCAGGACGACACACGGTTCGACTATCAACAACACTAGCAATCACGCTCCGCCCGCACCCGTTCCTGTCACCAACGGCCACCATGTGCCGCCCACCCTCGGAGGCCAGGAGCCTCGGCCGCCGCCGGCGCCCCCCGCCGTGGCGCCCAACACCGGCAGTACCAAGAAGGCGGCAGGAAAGGCAAAGAAGCCCCTCGACTCGAACGAGACGTCCAAGCTGCTCGCACAGCGCATATCGCAGCTCGAGCATGACGCCGCCGGCGAGAAGGACCAGGAGGCTGAGATCGGTGCGTGCTGCTTGCTGTCCCTCCAATTTCCCCAGGTCACGAGGGTGTGAGGGGGCGCTTCCTGGAGCAGGTTAGGGGACGATGGGCCTTGTACGATGGCAGCCACGCAATGTCCTCGTCGTTATGCTGTCAGGAAGGGGGCCGCCGCCTGTGATCTGGACCAATCTGTCTCGTGACGGAGGGGGAAGAGGGGTGGATGATGGGGGTGGCCTGAGGCGGGGTCACGGTCCCGCCGGTGCCTAGTGCGCATGCTGACGAGCTGTTCCGATACAGAGCGGGAAGTGAAGAAGGCGAATCGCGAACTCCATTCCCAGACGGCCAAGATGAGCGAGATACAAAAGATCGACCACCTCACCAAGCGATGTTCCGACCTGCTCGCCGAGATGAAACGGCACGAGAGGGACAACATCAAGAACAAGAAGAGGGCCGATCAGCTGCAGAAGGAGAAGGACTCCGTCCGCTCCGAGCTGACGAAGCAGAACGGCCTGAAGGAGAAGCTGGAGAAGCTGTGCCGGGAGCTGCAGAAGGAGAACAACAAGCTTAAGGTCTCTATACACCACAACTACCACGGGGTCGCGGCGCCGCCGTTGTGACTAGGCTGACTCGGGCGGTTTTGTAGAATGAGAATAAGACCCTGACGGACACACAACGGCGCAACGAGACGTCCTGGGACCTCAAGTATGCGCAGCTGCTGCAGACCCTGGAGGACTATCAGGAGGAGAAGGAGAACCCGAGAAAACAGGTCGTGGATATGGACCTGGAGGAGCTGTACGTGCGCCATGCCCCGGCTGCCTGGGATCCCGGTCTGACAACTAGCAGGTTCAGGTCACGGTTCAGATCGCTCATCGAGCAGTACGAGCTTCGCGAGCTGCACTTCCACTCCCTCATGCGGACCAAGGAGCTGGAGCTGCAGTACAACCTCTCAAAGTACGACAAGGAGAAGAAGAACGCCGAGGCGGAGGCGGCGCGGGCCCGGCAGCTCAACGGGCAGGTGCAGACGTTCTCCAAGACCGAGACCGAACTCCGTAAGCAGCTGAATGTCTACGTTGATAAGTTTAAGCAGGTGGAGGACACCCTGAACAACAGCAACGACCTGTTCCTGACGTTCCGGAAGGAGATGGAGGACATGTCCAAGAAGACGAAGCGGCTGGAGAAGGAAAACGAGAACCTGAAGCGGAAGCATGAGAAGATGAACTCCAATATCTTCAAGATGGCCGACGAGCGCAACAAGCACCTCAAGGAAATCGAGGATTCGCGCAAGAACGGCGAGAAGCTGAAGAGCATCATCACGCAGATGCAGCAGCAGGGCAGGGGCATACCGCAGGGGATGCAGGGGACGGTGGACAGCTGTTATAACGACGGCGAGGGCGAGGTGGGCGGGGAGGAGAGCGAGTATGAAGAGGACGAAGAGGAGTACGGGGAAGGTGATGAGGGCAGCGAGGGCGAGGAGGAGTATGAGGATGATGACGAGGAAACGGAGGATGAAGGACCTCACCAGGGCCAACACCCGGCCGAGCACCAACAGCAACCGTACGGTCCGGAGCGGCCTCCTCCTCCTCCTCAAGCAGCGGCGATCAACGGCAACCACTGAGTGGACGAGCTGGTCCCGCTGTGAATTGCTCACAGACCCCCTTGCGTTCTGCTTGCTTGCACGGGCCCTTTGGCTGTCAATGCTTCCTCCACCATACGTACGTCCGGAGAGCTGGGCATTGGCTCGAGGATTCAGCTGGAAAGGCGACAGTACCGGATTCACCATGTGTAGTCTGCGGCATTTGTGGGAATTGCCATGGCATGCGGGAGGCAGCATTGCTAGTATCTATAATGGTCCGGCTGACAGTTGATATGCTGGAAGGCCTTGTGAGTTGCATAGTCACGATGAGGTAGTTTTTTGTTCTACCTTTCGAGCGCTGTAGGATACATGCTCAATGACATAGCAGCATCTCATGAGCGAGCAGCGGTTCTGAGCAGGGCTTGGCGAGTGGCAGTATATACAGCTTATCGTGAGCGAGTTTGAGACCAAAGGAAGGACATCTGCTAAACCTGGCTGGTGATTAAGGTTTTGCACAAGGGTTATTACCTCTCTCTCTCTCTCTCTCTCTCTCTCTCTCTGTGTGTGTGTGTGTAAGGGGAAAACACACACACACACACACACACATATATATATATATATATATTATAAGTCGTAAGAAAATCAAGAAGGTGAGAGGCGGGGGCGGTTCCACTGGGCATAGATGTTCACAAGCAGCTCAGCTGAAGCTGAGGCCTGGAAATGAGGCGAGTCGGTCCCGAAAGCAGGGTGCTCCCCCCACCTGGGCTTGGGGGGGGCCCAAGCTGCCCTGCCTGTCCCTGGAAACAGTCTGGTTCGTGCCAACATTCACTGCATCGCTTACACTGATCATCCCGAGGCTCAACCACGAATGTCTAGCTGGGTGCACAGGTGGCATCCTCCGTCAGACTGCCATCCAAAGTCATACCTACGATCCTTAATCATTGGTTCTATTCCCTTCCAAATCTCTGTTCAATGGCACATACTCCCAGGCCCGTCGGGAGCCCTCGACACCATCAACTCTGAGCGGTGCTCGCTGTTTGAATGGTCCTCTTTTCGTGCTGAGCAAGTGCCGGATTCTGTACGTCATCGCCACTGTCTTCGACGACACTGACGGACTCGGGCGCGGATCGTCTGTGCTAAGTCGACTGGAGCTCTCCGACCCATCCTCCTCCAGGTCCTTCTCTACAGCACTTGACCAGACGACATACAACCCCAACCGACAATTCCCTCCCCACCCTCCGCTTCGACGTCGTGGCTGCAGCAGACGAGACATCTCCATCCAACCTCCCCCCCCCTCTCCGACACCATACCACGCCACGACTGAACTGGGGCTGCAGCCCCTCTACACCCTGCGCTGCACTGCGCTTCCTCTACCCTCGACGTCCTCCCTTCCGCCCTCTGTCGATACAATGTCCAACTTCCTCGAGGACCCCCGCCTCCGCCAGCGCTGGAATCAGATCTCCCACACCACCGAGGCCGTCACCGAGAACGCCGCCGCCGGCATCTGGACCTTCCAGCACAACTACATCAACCCGTGCCTGGCCTCCCTCGGCGACGCCGTCGAGCCCTGCATAGCCCCCTGCTTCGGCGACCGCGATGAGCGCGCGCGCTGGGCCCGCGCGAGGGAGCACCACCAGTACGCGACGCGCGCCGAGTACACGTTCGACTTCTACGACGACTGGGACGACGATGACGAGCTGCTTGCGAACTCCGGGCGCGGGTCCGGAGGGGGCATCCTGGGCGGCTGGGGAGGGTCGCACGGCGGCGGCGCGACCTCGAGGGGGGAGGACTGGGACCGGCTGATCGGCGGGTCCGGCGCCGCGTCGAGGAAAGGCAGTGCTGGCGAGGTCGCGGACCAGCCGAGGCGCAAGAGGGGTATGAGCTACGGCACGCGCGGCGGGAGGCGGAAGGGCGACGAGGAGGACCCCACCATAATACCCAGCACCACCCCCCTGGGCTTCCTGGGCCGCCTGCCGTGGAAGATCGGGGGGACGCTGCGGTACAAACCCAGCGCGGCATTCTTGCAGGACCACCCCGGCGCGCCGAGCCATCCGGACGAGAACCAGCCGCTGCTGGAGTCGGACGGGGACGAGGACATCCGCCCGCAGTCCATCACACATATGCGGAAACGGAGCGGCACTGGCGGCTCGGGGGATACCTCGGACTCGTTCAGGTCGAGGGGCGACCTGTTCCCCAGCGACGGCGAGGAGTACGAAGATGCGATGGAGATCGACGACGAATTTGCCGTGGCCCTCGAGAGGGTCGATGATCGGGCGAGCAACAAGGGCAAACGACCGGCCGGCGGCCGGCGGATATCGAGAACAGTGTCCGGGACGACGTTATCGTCGCGCACGTCCAAGTCACCGCTACGGGCCAGGAGGAGCTCTGGCGAGCCGAGCCCGAACCCGGAAGGCTCGGTGCCCCCCACCAGCGCCCCCTCCACAGAGGACATGCAGCGCGAGGAGGAGGAAGCCGAGCGGCAGGAGGACCAGGAGGTCGCCCGTAAGAGGGAGGCGGCTACCCAGCTGGCCCGAGAGCGCGGGCTATCAGCGAGCGAGAACTACAGCTCGGGGGAGTCCGAGTCGAGGGCCAAGAGCGCCATGTTCAGCGTCGAGGAGATATCGGAACCGGGCAGCCCCGGGAAGGCACCTGCAGATGCGTCCCGAGAGGCGCAGCAGGATGAAGTCCGGGGGAGTGCACAAGAGGAAGGGCAGAAGACGGAGCCCCGGGGCCCGATCCGGGCAAGGGACGAGCGGCCTAAGTCACCTGCGGAAGGGTTCATACCTGCAAGGCTACCGAATTTCCGGTAGTAACCAGAGCGACGGCGTCTGATGGATTCATGGAAGCGAGCACGGTGCCTCGTAGGTACATGCGTGTCGCATCACGGCAGCCCCGAGGAGGCACGGGGCTGTATGAGTTGATTGATTATGATATACTACGATATCCAACCTGGTCGCCATGCTAGATCTGCAAGATTGCTAGATAGACGGCATCATAGAGACCCGAGACTAATCAAGGAGATTTTACCAACACTCACCCCGCCTTCTGTCAGGAAGGCCATATGGCTGCTTCACTACGGTAGCTGGAGTGTCTTTTCTGGGCACAGATATTTAGGACCTAACGACACTAACAACCACAACAACAACCACAACCACGAGAAGGTTAAGGAAGGCTTGTCGACCAGACCATCGCAATCTGGCTCGGATACGTTTCGCTGTCTCCTCTAGAAAGTGCTACAAGGCAAGCGCTGGGAACGCGCCAGATCTGCACTACTGTATATTAGTAGCTTCACCCAACCGTGCGAACCAGGGCCGACGAAGCTTAACCAGTACCACCGGCACCCTTCGAGCCGCGATAGCTGATCCGCTTTCACAGGAGACATACGCAATCCAGATCCGGCTGAGGTGAGCCGGATGCAATCGCCCTAAACTAAAAGCTCGAGCCGGATCAACTCCAAACAAGCTGCACCCGGAGTCGGGGTCACGGTCCCTTCCGATGTTTTAGCCTCGAGCCCACCTTCGTCCAAGTGGATGTAAACTATAAAACCGGGGGGGCTTGTATCCCTCGCCTGGCAGGCTGCCATCACCGTCCCGACGTGTTTCAGTCGTCTCGTCCAGCTCCAGATACCATCACGACATCAGCATAAGAGACATCCCACCTTGCGCGGTAGTCGTCTGTGTGGCCGAGCAAGACAGACCATAAGTAACGCCAATCCAGCATGGCAGCGCGCTTCGCCCTCAGATGCGCCAAGGAGTCCGCGGGCACCATCCCCGTGCCCAACCTGTGCATCGGCACCTGGGCGTGGGGTGACAACATGACGTGGAAGAACGCCTCCCCCTCCGCCGTCAAGGACCTCGACGACGCCTGGGCCACCATCGCCAGGCATGACCTCTTCTTCATCGACACGGCCGAGGTCTACGGGAACGGGGAGAGCGAGCGCATCATCGCCAGGCTGCGGTCCAACCCGTCGCTGACCCCCGAGGACTTCAGGGCCAGGCTGGTCATCGCGAGCAAGTTCCTGCCCATCCCTTGGCCGCCGACGCGGCTGTTCCCGGGCAGCGGCATGGTCAAGGCGTGCCGGGACAGCCTGAAGAGGCTGGGCATGGAGAGCATGGACCTGTACCAGGTCCACGGCCCGATCCACTTCCTGAACTCGATCGAGAGCATCGCGGGCGGGCTGGCGCGGTGCGTGGAGCTGGGGCTGACCAGGGCCGTGGGCGTGAGCAACTACAGCAGGGCCGAGATGATCCGCATGGACGAGGCCCTCAAGAAGCACGGGTGCCGCCTCGCCAGCAACCAGGTCGAGTTCAGCCTGCTGCGCACGCTGCCCGAGAGGGGCGGCCTGCTCGCCGAGTGCAGGGAGCGGGGGATCCTGCTCATGGCGTACAGCCCGCTGGGCATGGGGCGGCTGACGGGTAAGTACAACAAGGACAACCCGCCGCCGTCCGGCAGGAGGTTCGGCGACTTCCCCATGGAGAAGCTCTCGCCGCTCATCGAGGCCATGCGCAAGGTCGCCGACGGCCACGGCGTGAGCATGAGCGCCGTCGCCCTCAAGTGGGTCATCCAGAAGGGGGCGGTCCCGCTGGGCGGCGTCAAGAACGCGAGGCAGGCTGAGGAGAATGCCAGGGCGGCGAGCGATGAGTGGACACTGAGCGACGAGGAGATGAAAGGACTGGATAACTATGCGCAGGAGGGGAGCACGTCGTTCTTTTGGCAACACGGCTGAGTATCGTGCCATGCGCTCGCGGCGTTGTACATCTCGGGTTTGTAATACACTAACGACAGAGAGGCCCAAATAATACAGCACAAGCAAAGTAGCCTCTTTGATCGCAAATATCAGTATCCACATAACAGCCACAGGTTCAAGACGTCCCTTTCCCGTCAGACACCTGATCATCTGATCGTCGCCTACAATCCCAACGGGGCAGAATACCCTATCACGCTTGCCAGAGGCCTGACCCACGTGTTATACAGTACATCGTCCCCTCCGCTCAGGACATTCTGGATCGTATCACCAGTGTAGTGTCTCAGGAGCCAAGCCCTGTCTCCGGCCGAATGGGCACCGGTCCCGGCCGTCCGACCGATGGCCTGCCTCAGCTCCTGCACCGTGGGATCAGCAACCTCCCGGATACCAGCGTCACGGTTGGCCTGCCGCTGGGCCCTGGCAGCGCCCTCGTTCTGGAGCATCGAGCGGGCCTCCGTCACCATGTCGGACCGCCTGGCGGAGTCGTCAGCCGTCCTCTGCGCGCGGCGCACGCCCAGGAGCGGGTCCATCAGGTCCACGTGGAGGTGCAGGAGCCTGGCCCAGCGCTCGACGACCCTCCGCGCCGCGGCCTCCGAGCCCCGGCCGCCCAGGCTCCTCAGCTCCCGGCGCGCGGCGGGCTCGGTCTGGAGGAGCTCGGACTGCTGCCGGGCCTTGTGGATGCGCCCCGCGTCGCCCTGCACCGCCGGCTGGTCCGCGGCGTACGCGGGGTCGAGGAGGGCCTCGATGTATCCGAGGTTTGCCGCGAGGCTGGAGAGCAGGCGCTGCTGCGCCGCCATCTCCTCCAGGTCGTCCTGGAACCACGGCCAGCCGACGATCGCGGCGAACAGGGCACGGATCGGCTGCAGCAGGGCCCAGGTCGGCAAGGTGCCTGGGTTGATGTCCCGGAAGGCCTTCAGCTCGATCGCCTGGTCCCAACGCTCCTGGAGCCCCGTGGCAGGGTCAGGCAGTTTGCCCTCGAGGAGCGCCGCCAGGTCTGAGGTGCGCATCCTGAGCTCCCGGACGCGGGCTAGGAGATCCTGCATGTAGCGGGCGTGGATGGCCGCGCGCTGCCGCGGCGCCTGCTGCAGGTAGAGCTGGACGATGCTGTCGAGGTACGCGCTCTCCTGGCCCACGGCCCGGGCTGCGAGCCCGATATGCTGCGTCAGGTCCTTCATCAAGGGGGGCAGCTGGTCGACGGACTGGATGTTTTCGAACGTGAACGTGAAGGCAGAGGTGGGGGTGATCCGCCCGCCGATGTCGTTGACGATGGCGTCGTAGCAGTCCGTGCTACGTCTGAGTAGCTCATGGAGCTGGACAAACTTGCGGTCCCAGCCGTTCCTCTCGTAATAAAGCCGCCGGCGGATAATCTTGGCTGAGGCGGCCTCGAAGGTCGCCAGTCTGAAATAACGTTCGAGCACGAGATATCCAGCGTCACGAAGCTTACCGGACGCTGTTGATAGCACTAGGCCAGGTTCCAAAGTCAGTAATCGCCTGGTCAAGGTGGAGGAACCAGTCTCGGAGAAGGAAGAGAAAGGGGAAGGAGAAGAAAAAAAGGAGGAAAAAAAACAAAGAGCCAACAGTAAGCTCTCCTCAAGTCCTTATATGACGCATCTTAGGACTCAATGCCTTGAAGAAGGATGGCAACAGCAAGAAGTCAAAGTTTACGTACTCCATCTCACGGTATGCCTGTTGCGAAACGCTCTTATGACTTCTGCATCTTGATGTTCGGCAGCATCCCGCAGTACGGATTTCAAAAGCCCTCCGCTCGGATCGTACGGCAAAAAGCTGAGGTCGCGGGGCCCGTGTCGGACTACTACATCCTGCCACCATTCCTTCTGAAAGTAGCGCAAGTATTGGTGCACTGGAATGGCGGTTATCATGTTCCATGTAGGCTCATAGGACACTGGTGAATACCTAGCATACGGCCTGTCGCCGGTGGGAACCTGTTGCTTATAAGGCTCCCCGTGGGCAATGGGCCAGGTGTGTGATACGATAACGGGCCTGTACTCCGGTATGAGGCCTGTGGTTCGAGGCCTTGGTAACCTATCGATCCCGTTGCCCCAGATCTGGACAGAGGTCAGTCACATTGATATCTAGGAAAATGGTTCTGGCAGTCCATCCAGCGCTTCGGTAATCACAGACCTGTTTCTCAGCATTCTTCCCATCTTCGCCATGCACTTCATCCTCGAAGAACCACTCATTGGTCTTGAAGTAGTTATCACGATATTGTCCGTTGTAGAGTTGAACCAGTTGCGGATTGGGTGACTGGGCTAAAAGCCTCTGGTTGAGTCTGGTAGTGCTGAGTGTCTTGCGAGACCCAAATAGCTCATCACCTAAGTGGTTGAGATGATCATAGACATCAGGAACCAGAGTCTCCCGGACCCAGTCAATCTCTTGTAGCAGCGATGGTCGTGTTGTCATCAAATAAGTCGCATCTATGGATGGCCTCGGGTTAGTAAAAGCAGGAGAATCGGCCGTCGCTGCAACGAGACGATTGCAACAGTGATCAAATAATACTAAGGGGCACGTCACGTACATCTTATTGCGCTAGTCGAGAGAGTCCTCGTCAACAGAGGTTCCATAAGAGTTTGGAAGCAGTTCAAAACCTGAACATGATTCCGGGGGCTGACTTAAAAGGGCCCTAGAGGGACGTACCGGCTCATCTCATGCAATAGGCGTTGAGCAATATAGAATCTGTGGGCGTACTTCCCGGCTTCCGTGAATTCATCGGCTAGTAAAGGCCAAATCATTTTTGCATCAAGACATATACGGATCTCGGCCGATTCAGTAGTGATGGGATTGCCGCGACCATCAACACCGGGAGGACCCCGATCGTCACATTCAGTGATCGAGTCAACTGGGCCATTGACGATGGACAAAGTCAGATCTAACGTTTCTGTCAGTACCTGACCACATAGCCACCGGCGGCCCTCATACGTACATTTATCGAGAAAGGCCCAGAGCACCACGTCTGGGTGGTTGAATTGTCCGCTTTGCAGCAGCCACTTTGCTGCAGGATACATATCCCCCACACCTCTGGCCATGTCTAAATATACAGCAGTGAAAGGCCCCCTTTCTTTAACTTCTTCTGAACTTCGGCCATCTGCAAAGTCAGGGACTCTTCTCAGGTGGTAGATGTTGCTCATCGCGGAGAAGAAAGGGTGGGTGCGAATGATCGCAGAGGCCAGTCTCAAGGACGGTGTTAGAGCATCCCAAAGGGCCGTGTTGTTCCCCAGTCCTGCCTATCAAATAATATCTCAGGAGTGATTTAACAATAATTATATGGCCAAGATTTCGTACCTGGATGCTATACGTATGTGCCTGACCATTCAGATAATATTGAACTTGCCAATAGCCTCTCCAGAAGTATGGGCGTTGACAATAGGGCCAAGGCTGCTGTGTCCACTTGTTCCTCTGGAAAAAGCTGCAAATTTGTCAGAATGTCCTTCGGTAGGGAAAGTTCTAATTGCTAGATGGTTAACCCACTCAAGCAACTTGCTTGCTGTTAGCTTCAGATCATCGTGCCCAATAGAATGTGTAAAGGATATTACAGTACCACGAATACCGGATCACTATCATCTAGATCGGGTGGTTGCATCCCCATATTCGGAACCGGATTAAATGCGTCTGATCTGGCCAACTATACACGCTTTCAGTGAAAGTCACTAAAGCAGCGATATATGCAGTCAAGTATTTTGAACGCACCTCAGCCGACGTGTATGTATCAAAGATATATGATTGGAAACTATGCGGGAACAACAGGATCTCCGAGTCAGCTTGGATGGCATCCACAAATTTCCCTATGACCACCTTGCACTTACCCTTCGTCTGCCGCCATGTCACCAGGATCTCGCCAAGCAGTTTGGAATGCTGAATCTGTGGGTGTGATTCCGGAGCGCGCTTGTCCTTGTGCGTTCACAGGTTGATCAGGGCCTTGCGCTTGATACCCGAACCGCCTACGGTACGACCATCAGTAACCACTTTGCTATGCACAAGGGAGGGGGGGTTATCTTTGAATTTCCCCACGTACACCGCATAGTCGCTGGGATTCGCCGTTGATCCAGGTGGCCTCGAGATTTCCGGGCGCATTCTGCGAGTTCGATCTCCACTTATAGATCGTTCGCTATGCACCTGCTGCGGCCAGCCTTGTTCTCTGGTGAGATCATATCTAGGGATCGTCCACTTCGATATATCCGAGTCAGTGCCTAGGCATCTGACGGGTCAAGGTCTTAAGAAGAGGCAAACTATGATTCTTTGAGGCTGAAGCCGAATGCGCTGGATCCTTGCGTCCTTGGAGGCAACTCTCTGGTTTCTCCAAGGGAATAGGTTGAAGAGTCGTAGACGTTAGGAGGAGCACTCACGTAGGGTACCCATGAAATCCCCTCGGGAGGGTTAACTGTCCACCTAGGATCCCTCCAGTCCGGCAGGATTGTATGTGCGACCATCCTGTAGGGTTCCCTCCTCAGAGGAACCCAACGGGACGCTTCCTGCAGTGCCTGCTCATCTTCATCACGGATATGAGGGACCTCAGTATTCAGGGAATGAGACAGCGGGTTGGGAGATCGTTGCGCCCGGTCCCACGTCAACTCAAAGTCTTGGAAATCCTGGTATTCGTCATTTGAAGTGGTAGACCGAGGGCCTAGGGAGGGAATCGCTGTCAAGTTAGATAGAAGGGGCCCCGGCGGAGGGCCCGGCGGAGGGACCGGCGTGGAGCCGGTAGCGACACCAGAAGGTGGAGGAACAGCCACAAGTGGAAGCACAACGAGGTTCAAGGGACCCATGAACCATCGTTGGAATCCAAGTGCCGGTGACTGAACTTGCAGCAGAAAAATGTATTGTAGCCACAGATGAAACTACTCAAACAGGAGAGAACAGGGAGTCGCTGTAGGAATCCTCGACTCGGTGATCTCGCTCTCATGCTGGTAGAATATCTCGTTGGTCGTTCTTTGTGTGAGAACAAAGTGATACAAAAGTGATTGATACACTACCAGCTGCTTTCGGCACTGCAGTGGTGCCTCAGCACCAAGAGCTTTTTGAGAAGTTCTAACTTTTGCCGAGCGCATCACAAAGGGATTCATGTCGATGCATAGTAGCCACAAGATCGTGCAAGAGTCTCGCTGTCATGCCTCTGTCGGGTATCATTTCCTAGAGCAAATTCTCCTTTACGAACCATGGTAGGTCCTGCTGGGGAGGCTACCACAGCCTTCCATCGAGCTGGCTTGGGACCGAGAATTTCACTCCGACTCGCTCGCATCACAGATCGGCGTAGAGTGCAGAGACGGGACCAGAGAGTTTCCACGAGAAGTCTTGCTTCTTGTGCTCCCAAAGCTTTGGAATGTCGGTCATCAATATGGGTGATCGTCAAGCTGGTTGCCAAGGCATAGGAGATGGGTCAGGGTTCTTCTGGGTACACTACCTCCTGAGATCGCAGGGCACATCTTCAGGAGCCTGGTCCTCAAACAATCTCCCCCCCCCCTTTTTTTTTTCACTAAACGAAACAGCTATTATTTCAAATCTCTCCAGTTGAAAAAAAACAAGAGGGGTGGAGCTCTCAAGTATCGGCCAGGTTAGGGTATTTGCACGGCCAGATAGGCAGCCAGCTCTAGTTCGACCTTCCACAAAAGAAGGAGAAGGAGATGAAAGGAGAAGAAAAAAAGGGAAATAAAAAAATTTAATACTACTATTATGATTATTATTTCAGTCTCGATCAGCAACCAAACTGGAGACTGAGAGATGAAAGAGGGTTTCCGACACGCTCGAAGGAAGACGTTGGGATGATATGATTGTGCAAGCAGCAGTCATAGACTCTCACGTCTCAGGCTCCACTTGAAGGTGTGGGGAGGAGTCAAAGGTCCGCTCCCTGACCAGCGGAGAGACCCACGCATGCGATTCAGCACTCAGACTTGGGCAGGCAGAAGATGGTGTTTTCCTAGAGTCATGGCTATAACTCCTCGTCGGCCAGCCACTTGACTGGCTTGGACGGTAGGCTCCAAGGGACCAGCTGAGTACCAGCGCTCATGAGTATGAAGACAGATGACGAAGGCCTCGGACTCGTTTCCTCAATACAGGGTGAAGAGACAGATGTCGACACACCCCACGGTGAGGTGAAGGGTCGTTAGTGTAAAGTGCTGCTGTGTGTGTGTGTGTGAACACTTTCATTTCGATATCGGAAGGGCAGGGCATTCCCAGCCGTTTGGGTCTGTCCAACTACCTACCATGCATGCCATGGCACCATGGTCGGTACCTAGGTACAAGTATAACCCCGGCCCAGGCCCTGCAGTAGCTTATCCCAGCTCGGTATCTACACTGTACGTGGCATTGCTGCGATGAAATCTCCCTTCAGCAAACACCCAAGCTTGGCCAACTTGTCTGCTCTGTCGACGTTCTCAACTCCGCCTCTGACCATTGCGGACACACTACCACCTCAGGACGTGTCAGAGCCAGAACCTCGACAATGCCTGAAGGAAACGCAGCGGCAGGCGCCGAGCCTGCAGCGCAGGAGGAGCAGGGCGGCGTAAGTCGTTCATTGATTGCATTTCTCCCTGCCCCCAGGTGCAAGCGGTAGGAACAACGCTGACGGACAGCATGTCCCAGTCTTCACTCATGTCGCGCATCATGTGGGGAGCCTTTCTGTACTTTGGCTTGCAGCTTGTCATGAAGCAGTTCCTGCCTGCTCTCCAGCAGAGCAAGACCGTCACCGATGCCGACGGCAAGACGATCCAGGTCCCCGCAAACACCGGCGACGTCCCTGCCTATGTGCTCCGGCCCAACAAGCTTGACGAAGGTGCTACATGGAACCCTGTCCCCCAGAAGATCGCTCCCATGTGGCCTGACGACAGTCTGGTCGACATCATCATCACCCTCTCGACGTCCATGAAGCCCAAGCCCCTGAAGGACACGCCCGAGGACATGATCGTCTTCAAGGAGACGGAGTACAGCCTCGGCAACTGGAGCGAGAAGCGCACCGTTGATACAACCATCACAGTGCCAAAGCCCGTTCAGAACAACGGAACTCTGTGGGGCCACTTCTACGTGGGCCTGCATGAACAGGACGTCAACTTGGATCCGACGCAGAAGCCATACGATCCGGCCAAGGCATACTACTTCATCTATCCCTTCACCCAATATATCCCGAAGAAAAAGGTTGCCAAGACTCGGAGCCTTCTAGAGAGCAAAAATCTCACCGCGGCCGAGGAGGCTGAGGCGGCGGAAGCTGGGTCCCTCGTCATCGGCAACTACTATCACCCGAATACTACCATCTCCTTCGTCCCGGGTGCTGGCACCATGATGTATCCCACCACGAACGGTGCTGCCCGCCAGTTCATCACGCTGGAGCCCACCGGCGCTAGGGATGGGTCTGGTCAGAACTCATGGTACTACCCCATCCTGTTCGTCAATGGCTTCTGGCAGCTGAAGAGCCACTTCAATCCCGTAAACGAGACTGTCAAGACGCTGCCGCTCCACATTGAGCTGAACAACCTCGCCAACTGGAAGTTCCAGCTGATGGCCTCGATCGAACTGGGCGGACGCGAATCCGCACGCCAGGCCGCGTTTGGCAACCCCGTCGCTGGTGGCGGTGATGGCTCAGAAATCGAGATGGTCAAGGAGATCTTCCTTGACACCAATCCGATCCTGCTCAGTATCACTATCGTCGTCAGCATTGCGCACATGATCCTCGAGACGCTGGCCTTTGGTTCCGACATTGCGCACTACCGCAAGAAGAAGGACAACGTGGGCATCTCTGTCCGTACCATCCTGGCGAATGTCTTCATGCAGACCATCATCTTCCTCTACCTGGTGGACAACTCACAGAACACCAGCTGGATGATCCTTGGGACACAGGGCATCGGCATTGTTATTGAGCTGTGGAAGATCACAACAGTGGTCAATGTCAGGGTCCGCGACGCACCGCCCGGCTCGTGGCTTCCGAAGCACATTGTGTTCGAGGATAAGCACAAGCTCAGTGAAACGGAGCAGAAGACGCAGGAGTATGACGCGATCGCCTTCAAGTACATGTACTGGGTCGGGGTTCCCCTCCTGATCGCGTACGCCGTCTACTCGCTCGTGTACGATGAGCACAAGTCGTGGTACTCATTCATCATCACGACCCTCGTGGGTTCAGTCTACGCGTACGGATTCCTGATGATGGTGCCGGCGCTGTACATCAACTACAGGCTCAAGAGTGTGGCGCATATGCCGGGCAAGGCCATGATGTACAAGTTCTTGAACACGTTCATTGATGATCTGTTTGCGTTTACGATCAAGATGCCCTTCCTGCACCGGCTGGCGACTTTCAGAGATGATATCATATTCTTCGTGTATCTGTACCAGAGGTGGGCTTACAAGGTGGACTACTCTCGTGTCAACGAGTTTGGGCAGGGCGGAGACGAGGAGGGGGAGGAGGGGAAGGAGGGGGGGGAGGGTGACAAGAAGAAGGAGGAGGAGGAGGAGGAGGAGGAGGAGGAAGAGGAGGAGCTGCCTCCGGCGGCATCAGAGGAGGCCTCAAGCGCGAAGACGACCGGTGCCAGCAAGGGTAAAGCAACGAAGAGGAAGTAAGGGGATCGAGGCCGAGGGATGTTACGCATCCTCCTTCCGGTCTGGCTCCATCACCATAGATTGTGTCCCGGTGACTGAGCACGCACGCACGCACAGACGGCGGTCTGGAATAATAAACGGCGCTCACGATGCCGTCACTGCTGGTCACAAAGTTCATGACCTCTCACCGACCATGGGGAGCGCAGTCGACTGAGCCTCAAAAGTGGATACTCGTAATGAAGCCCCGGCCATGAGTCGGCATTCTCTTTGGGACCCACACCCCCGAGCCCGGGCGACGCAAGCACACAGCAATGGGCGGGCGCCGACATGGAACTGGGCCAGTGCTCCTCTTGCAGCGGACCCATTCCCGGACCCCAGGGGTTCGCTCAGCGTTCACGCCAAGCCTCAGGGCCTGGACCCGCCCAGAGGAAAGGTGACTTGACGGCATCGCGGACTCGAAACCAAGGGGCGAACGACATCTGTGTCATGGGAGGTTCTGCCGGCAGCGAAGGAGAACAGACGGCCTCTGGTAAGACCCGCCGTCAGCCAGCGGCCTCACGCCAGAACCGGGGACTCGATACAGTATACATCGCATTACGCACCCCGCTGGCTTGAGCTTAGCTAGAACAGTACCGTAACTCCGCGACTTGCGCGTTTGACAGTCAGTGGGCAGTGCTACGCAGCACGCGGCCACGGATACACATTCCCATTGCGCAGCGACCTGTTCGACACTACGTAACCCGGCCGGACCGAGGGGGCTTTGCCTTTGTCCATCTCTTTTCCCTTTCGCACCGCAGCGCTGCGCATCGCACATGCGACCCGCAAGCAGCAGTGCACGGTAGTGCTCCATCCATCCGTCTGGTCTGTTCGACATCCATAGTCCTCTTTTCTGGTCCGTCTGATTGGCGAACGTCCGAGAGACGGGGGGTTTCCAACGTCATCAGTCAGAAAAGCCAAGAAAGCTAATCTTCGTCCCCCCAAAACCTTAGTCCGGAGCAGATAACGACCGACAACAACCAGCACTGACTGATACCCTGGGGCCTTTTCCATGTGTACAAGAAGAAGGGGACGAGCACCACCAGGACCGAGACGACCACCTGCCCGAGCTCTCCTAACATTATGCCGGCTGCTACCGGCCCGACCAGTCTCAGTAGCCGCCACAACAGAAGCGCATCCCCCCCTCCCGAATGATGAACGGCGGCGTCGACCCCACGGGCCGTGGACGACACAACTCGATACCTCCATCCTCCTTCTCCTCCTCCGCGAAACACAAGGCGAAACAGAAGTCCCTCCAGGTCGTCGTGACCCAGCACCACTTCCCCAATGACGGCCAGGACGACAGCGACGGCCCCGACGGGGACGCGGCGGGGGAGAACGACACCGTCGGCTCGCTGCTGGCCGACATCGCCAACGCCATCAGCGACGCCCTGCGCATGCTCATGTTCGCCGACAAGAGGCACTGGGCGTCCGACGAGTTCCAGCAGGTCCGCGCCCTCGAGGACGCGCTGGACGAGGCCAGGGCGGACTTCCAGGAGCTGGGGCCGCTGTTGAAGGGGAGCTTCTACTACGAGAACGACCGGAGGCGTACGTACCATGCCCGGCAGCCCTCATCCCCCTCTGTCTGCCAGTTTCTCCTTCCGCCCGGGCCCGCGTCTCAGTATGCCGCGGGCCGTAGCGGGCCGCCTCCTCGTGCCACTACACACACATACACACACATACACACATACACACACCCCTCTCTGTTTTGGACTTCTTGCGTGATCACCTGCTGACGCCTGCATGCCAACAGCCGAATCCCTCGACGAGCTCCGCATACTCCGGTCCCAGTTCTCCCAACACGGCCAGACCTTCAAGGACTGGCTGCGACAGGGCGGGCCCATCAGCCCGCTCTGGGCGCGCGAGACCCTCGACCTCCGCCGGGACCTGCACCGCGCGCAGCGCCGGGCCGCTGCACGGGTCTTCGCCTCCCAGCAGGCCGATATAGCCGGCGGGGGGTCGGGGCCCCGGTGCCTCGGCGCCTTTGAGGTATACCGGCGACAGAGGCGGCTCGACGACCGGAGGAAAGAATATGGCCTGGGCCGCAGGGCGAGCCGGTACGAGAGCACGCGGGACGAGATCGCGCAGGACCTGAAGGCGAAGCAGCAGCAGCAGCAGGGCAAGAAGAGGGAGCGGGCGCCCAGCTGGCAGCAGAAGACACCCACGATGGACTCGCTGGGGCCGGGCGAGGCGATGGAGATGGGCACCATCGACCTGCGGGACGGCGCGGGGGAGGAGGGCGGGCAGGACCAGCAGCAGTACAGCCAGCGGCCCGACGCGGAGGAGCAGGCCGCCGCCGGGCGCGGGGCCTCTCTGGTGGAGCTCGTGCCGGCGTGCAACTCCGTGGGGCGCTTCGAGCGGTTCGGGGACCGGGACGTCGCCTTCTCCTGTGACTTCTGCGACGGCTTCATCGTCTGGGAGGACCTCCACAACATGCCGGCCGAGCTCGACCCGCTGCCCGTGGCGTCGGGCGTCACCGAGCAGCCGAACTGGCAGGCGCGGGGGAAGTCCACCTCGACGGACGAGGAGAAGACGGTGGTCTTTGCACCGTTGGCGATCGCGAACCACATCAGCCCGGACATAGGAGACTGGCAGGCTAGGATACTATGTCCCTATTGCGACGACTACAACTACTACGAGGCGGGCGACGAGGGCGAGACGAGGTACGCACAGGACGAGAGGGGCTTCGGCACCCTCAGGGAGTTCCAGGAGCACCTGGAGTGGTATCATACCTCGGTCGCCGTGCCGAGCCTGCAGGCGGCGGCGAAGAGCTGTGTGGTCATGTAGGCCAGGGGAGACACCGCCACATGCGAGGACGGCATTATGATGGATCGACGGCGTTCAGCGAGGGGCATGCATTTGCCGGGCATGATGGAGGCGCGGACAGGCTTCGGCGTTCAGGGCACCTGGAGGAGGCATAGCACTCACATTCGCTTAACGATTATTCCTATAATGTAAGACCGATCTACGTTCGGAAAAATACCACATCACGAGCCGTCAGTCAGGCTGATCACACTGAGGAACCACATCCTGTAACTTATTCTCTGGCGACCCGTAGTACTGTTATCTCCTGTGATGATCATGGGAAGGCTATCCGAGGGACGAGACAAATCCTCTCATGGTGAATCCAGACCTTAGTTTGGAGACCGTCCACACGGGCCCCTCCCCCCCCCCCCTCCCACCCTTTTCTCCGGACAAACTTTGACCGGATGATATTCTGATCTCCTGTGGGATAAGTCCTGGTACTAAAGAATGTAACAAGCGTCCCTCTCCATTCCCCTGTTGAACTTGTCTTGGCATCATCATGTACGCTTTGACCAGGCCCATCTCACTGGCAGCAGCGCCGCACGCCGTCTTCTTCCCACTTGGCTGTCCCAACCCAGCCATTCGCGTTCCATGCTAACCCCCCGGGGCTCTGTCTGTGCTGCATCTTACACCTCGCTCAAAAATCGTATGCTCGATCTGGTTGTGCTATGACATGGCATGACGGGGGCCCCAGTCCATATATGGCGACCCGTCTCCTACGACCTTGCGAGTGTGCACTCGACCGCCTTAGTGGGCCCTTTTGCCTGTGATTCCCCGTAACCCGTTGTCAACTACACTGCAACTCAGCAGTTGCATGACGATGGCTGCCATGCGATTGTCCCCAGATGTCATTATTGCTACCATGCCAAAAAAATCTAAGCGCGTCGCTATGCCATGAACGCCCAACTCCACAATCGCTGTTCTTCCAAGTCCCACACCAGAGCTCTCAAAAGAACCGCCACCACAGGAATACCAATATGATGAAGCCCAGGGCGCCAAAGGGCCCGTACTGCTTGAGCATCAGCTCCCAATTGATCCGGACCGCCGCCCGCCTGTACTTCTTGCTGTCGTCGCGCAGCCGGGAGCTGATCTCGCCCATCCTCTCGAGGCTGTCGCCCCTGTACAGCAGGTCCTCGATGTTCTTGGTCATGACCTTTGTGACGTCCCGCAGCTCGTCGTTCAGCTTGTCGAGGTTCTGGGTGGCGCGCGCGTCGCTGTAGGTGGCCTTGGTCTTGGCGATGAAGTTGTCGAACTCCATGAAGGCGTAGGGCCGCAGCGTGGGGCTGAGGAGCTGGGCCATCGGGTAGACGGTGGTGAACTCGCCCGCGAGGTCGGACAGGTAGGTGAAGGCCAGCTTGCGCGGGTACGAGCGCTCGGTTATGCAGAAATAGACAATGTCCGAGGCGATCAGGTAGTGGATCGTGAAGCTGCCGGACTCGATGGAGGCCTGGGACTCGGCGTTGCGGTTGAGCCGGCGGAGGATGAGTTTTACCTGGGACTTGATCTCGGAGAGGGAGGATTCGGTCTGTCTCGGGGGATGGCATGTCAGACGCCTGCTGCGGATAGTGGACTCGAGAGGAGAAGGACACGTACCGCCTCGTCGTCGACGGACGCGCAAAGGTAGAGGCCTGGGTGTTCCTGTCAGCTCTGAGGCTCTCATGGCCAGCACTGAGGCCGCGGGCGTCATACCGTCAAGCCGTGCTATCTGTGTTGACCGGATCATCTTGGTCTCGTGGGTGTGCGTCAGCAGAAGGAGTCTCGGGTGTGATAAAAGGATCGATCGTTGTCCTCTGCGCAGTTCCCGGTCCTGGAGAGATGCCTGGGTCGGGAGGCCCTTTTCCCCCGGAACGTGGCCTCAACTCTTTAGCGCGCCTCTTGCTTCTGCCTGCTTCGGTGCCTGCTGCCAGATGACTCAACAAGCTCGGGTCTGTCGAGAAGAGACCTTTCACTTGCAGGAAGGGCTCAGGGTGAAGATAGCTCAATTCTTGATCATGTTCGCACGAGGGAAACCGGGTTTGAGCATATCAGTTCGTTGATGTCCAGAAATTAGGGGCACTTACCTCAAGGCTGGCCAATAGTACCACAGCCCCAATCAGCTTGTGTGGGGCCCTCTAGCCCGACCAGGATTCAGAGACAGCCTTGCTATCAAACCAGAGACAGAAATACGAACACCAAGGGTGAGCATCACCAGTCGACGGTCGCCTATCAAAGGATGATCTACCATGGTATAACCACGCAGTGACAAACTTCATTGTGTGATACCCTCCTGGGAAGCAACTCTATGGGAGATGATTTATGGATGTCAGCGTTTTTGTTGAAGTAACCTGTCATCTCATTCCTTGCCTCCAAGTCGAATGTTGCCCTCTCCCCCCACTTCTAAATCCCTTGTCTTGTTGAACTGGCAACTTCTTTCCTCTTTCATCCGCTCCCACTAATCTACATATCTTCTATGGAGAACCTTGGACTTCTTCAAAGATGAACTCGTGTTTCTCCCAAGAAAACAGCTGTCCGCCCTCAGTCCATTGTGTCGCATCGCAGCTCTGGACTCCTCACCTTCCATTCATCCCGAGTGGGGGTCCTCACCAGCGCCTCACCTTCAACCTCATCTGCAACCTTATCAGGTTCGAAAATCTCTCCTGAAGTGAGACCTGGGACGCCTATCTCCAAGATCACAAGTTGCCTGTTCTCCGGTTTCTGCAGCGCTACGGCTCTTCGAATCTTTGACTGGCTAGATAACCAGCCAGCAGCTGGCCCATCTTTCTGCCTGCCTGCAATTAGTCCGTCACAGCCACCATGGCCGCTGTACAAAGAGATTCACAGGTGCCAATGAGCAGCCAGAAGTCCGCCTCCGAGCTTTCTGATCCTCCAGATTCTGCCGACAAGTACAGATACACAACAGACACCACTGTCCACCTGACAGAGCCAGCCACACCCCGTGACCATATCCTGGTAAACAGCAGCGACGAGGAGATGGCTTCTATCCTTGAAACAACAGTCGCCGACCAGAAAAACCAGGGCCCTAAGAGGCGCCTCACTAGGCGTACTGCGATGGCCTTGGGTGGGGATGAGCTCCCTGCGGAGACCAAGGTGGCGCCTTCTGACAGCAAGCGACGTGTTGCTGGAAGACGGGGCCAAGTCGAGAAGACATGCAAGGCGGACGATGCCAGACCTCCTGCTGCCAAGAAAGTCAAGGTCACGAAACGCAGGTCCACAAAGTGGGACCCCGACTATGTGACCCAAAGCATCAGGTCTCCTCTGGTCGACGTTGATCTACGAGTAAGCCTTGTTCGGTGCAACCATGCATGCGTTCCATCTGCTGACTCGAATACGTAGTCTCTCCTCCTCCAGCCCGCTGCCTGGGACTGTCTTGCGGCTGAGGACAAAGTGGAGATCCTGGCCCTGTTTCCAGATGACACGCACATCCTCGACGCGGGCACTCCTGATGCCCGTCCGAACTTCGAGTCCCTCCGCAATGACAACAGCTTCCGTCATGATGCGGAGGAGTACACCTCCAACCTCTCCAACGGGATGCATGACCCTGCATGGCTCAAGGACGCCTGGACTGCTCACAAAAGACGCGCTGCTGGAGACTTCGACGCGTTCTACATCCGAAAGCTCGAGATCGAGTGGAACACCACCATCCCGGACGAGTACAGACCGGGGCACCTCCGGTCCGACCAGGCCGGCGAGCCCTCGCCCAAGTCAAGTGGTCAGTCTGCTCAGGACGGTCTTGCCAATGGGGGTGAGGCTACTGGCCACGCTGGCTCGAACCATTCGGAGAAGGCTCTTGCACCTGCTGCTGGTGAGGGCAAGGCCGAGATCACCAACCCCGAGGCCTCCGACAGAACCAGCAGCACGGTTGATAGCATCACGACCCGGGTGGAGCAGGCTTCCACCATTGCTGGTGGTCCCCGGTTTGAGGTCATTCCGGTAGACGATCTTGTCAAGGGCCCCGGCACTTCCAACGGTACAGCCCTCGATGGTCCTGAGAGCACGGCAAATGGTCTCACGACCACTCCCAGAAGCAAGATTTCTGAGCCTGTGGTGATGGGTGGTGAGATCGCTATTCCTGACTCCATGCAGGTTGATGATTACGAGGTTCAGGCCCACTCCAAGTGAGTGTGGCCTGCACACCACGACGTGAGGGTCACGGCGTCAACTACTTCAATTCTCGTGCTCTTGGGAGCCTATTGATGCTGCTGCTCATTCGGCTTGCAGATTCCATCGGAAGGGATTTTCTCTAGCTGTCCATTTCACAAATCCAAACGTCAACCCTTCAGACAGTACTCACAGACCTATGGAAGTACCTACCTTGTTGGCCCGTGAGGTAGGCTCTGTCGCTACCCTCGCTATGACGATACGGCTCTTGTTCTCCTTCGCCAGAGATGACGCGCACTCAAAGCATCCATGCTCAATGATAGGGTCCCTCTCCTCGTAGAGCAGATATGCGAAAAACCTGGACGCACGGTTTCGATGAGGACTGACAATGACGCAGCTGTCGTAGTCAACATGAGGCACCGGGCGCACTTCCGGCTCGAGGTTCCGAAATGACATGTACTCCGCTTGCAGTGGAGGAGTGCTCTGTTCTGAAGTAGAGTGCGCGCATCGTAACCCCGACTTGTATGAGCGGTGCGCGAAGGAACGGCCCAGTGCCTCCCTTAAAGAAATTAACCTGTAGAATACGCCGTTGATGTAGACGGCTGCGACGAGCTCTGTCAACAAGTCGGCCTCAAAGTACGGTCGGTACTGCAAGATGACAGTGCTATGCCCAGATCGAACAGAGCTGAAGCGCCCAACCTCCCGATCACATATCTGCTGACGAACTTTTCCGGCCTTGATCCACCCACCGCTATCTATGGGAATGCCGAAGACGGGGCGGTTGTTTAAGGTCAGAGGTTGTCTGTGGCCTTCGGGGAGATCCCACAGGAGCGATCGTTCCAAGACCGGTGTTAACAAAATCCACTGCTGGCCATTGCAGTAACCGATGGTGTCCTTCACCGTCCTGGTCTCCGCAATCTTCGGGTGCTCTAGATCCACGCCAGCTAGCCTAGCAGCGCAAAGGACGACCGCATCGCCGATCTGTAGTCCGCGGTCCGCGTCGAACAGCGCCTCGAGATAATCGCTGGCTCTGTGGATGAAATGTTCGACACTCTCGCCAATCGGGATCCTAACGAGACAATCCTCTGGGACCTTAATCAGCGAGCTGATGATCTGGTCAAGAACGGCGAGAATGGCGCCCAATATTGTGGATCTGGTCGGAATCTCCTCCTTGACCAGTGAGTCCAATATCAGTTGTGAAAGCAGAACGACTGACAGATGAGGGTTCCTTGGAACAGAGCCGCGTGGGTCATCAGGAGGATGGCCTTGTATATCTCCGCTCAGATACTCCCAGTCGGAATCAGGATAGATAATGGACACGAGGTTCATCATAGCCTCAACTATGGGGATTTTCGTTTCCGGCGTTTCGGTGAGTCGTTCCCTCCACCATGTGGCATACTCGTGTTGACTCTCGGCCTGCTCGAGACGAGAGTCCGGGAAGGAAGTTTTGATTATAGCGAACAGCCGGCCCTGAGGGAGCACCGTGACTTCAAGCTGTACGTTCTTGGCCCAAGACTCCATGATACCCTTGTAGCCCCTTAGAAAGAGCTGCTCGTCCCGTCTACTTGTGGAGAAGTATAATGCCGAGTCCTGTCTCCACCGTCTTGCTTCACACCACGTCGTCGGGTAGAAATGCGCGCCTGGCAAATCGACTGCCATGTGTTCCGCCCGGCGAGCGTGTGCCTCAATGAAGTCGTGGTCGACGGTGTCAGCGAGACTATACACAACCGACAACGCTCCAGTCTCGCCTTCAACTAGAACAGGCTCCATGCCGCGTTCCTCCTGCACTAGGATATTGATCTGCCAGCCATAACGGGCCAGCAGATACGCGAGGCCTAGTAGCTTAACGGACCGCGTATGGATGATTGTGCTTTCTGGGGGAGCTGACAGTATCTGGGCCAGCAGCTCAACAAAGTCCTCGCGCTCGTTCATGTTCCTGGGTGGGAGGAAGATGTTGTGCCACGGGACCCCTGGAAATTTCCTGCGTACTTCCACCTGGATAGCCTTCTTGGTATCCTCCAGCTTGTCGCACATGCTGTCGCGGCGGAGCACCTCGGCAGCATGTTTGATGATGAAACTCTGCAGAACCCCAAAGTCGCCCCTGAGACGGGCTTCGATGCACCCGTGCGCGTGTAGCAACATGGCGCGCGCCATGATGTGGCCGAGCTCCGCCCTGCCCATGAAGACCGAGAGGCAGATGGTCACCGTATCTGACCAGTCCGTCGCTCCGTGTCCCCTGTCCAGGGCGTCCATCGATTCGCGCATGGTGGCACCCTCCTCGTTGATAAACGAAGCTGCCCGTGCGGTGTATATATTGCGCCCGTGGAAGCACTTTGGCCTGATCTCCGTGCCTACCAGCGCACGGAGGAGTGCGTTCAGTGGCTGGGCGGGCGGTCTGATATGGAGGAGGCTCCCCAACCGTTCTGTGATCGCGATAGCGGCCGGCGACCCTCCTTGCTGGTAGACGCTAAGCCTGACCACTGCGAAATCAACCCCGATATTGTTTTGGTGGGCTCCACTGGTAGCAACATTTCTCTGCGCCATCTTGCCTGGACCTAGGTACCTATATAGACGTGTGAATTCTGCCGTGCAAACAGTGGCAGCAAGCAAAGAAGTGGTGCCTCGAAGCCGCTTCGATATACATACGAGTTAAGCTTTCTTTCAGGGTAGAGCCCTACGACACCAGGGGATCGGATTGGAAGGTATTCTCTCTGCTCGAAACATGGTGCCAGCCTGACAATGTATAGTCGTAGTGGCGGAAGGATTTCTGGTACATGAAGTGGCCGTGAGACTAATGCAGTGTTGCCACCGCAGTTCCGCTTCACCGAGAATAATGAGGCTCTGCCCCATTTCCAGAACGCAGCCTCATCTTCAGTATATGTTGCTGAGTAAGTTGTAGTGTAGAAGCAGGCTCGTTGTTGGCTACAGCCTTACTTGTAACGACCTTGGGGCCTAGGCTATGCCTGCGCCAGCATCGATGCTACCCACCCATTACTAGTACCTACGTCACGTAGCTGTCACTCGAACCGACCGCCACCGCCAGTGAAGGCGTAATCCCGGATGGCCTTCTAAAACCTACATTAATCTCAATCGGTAGCCTTACGGACGTCGGGGCTTCGTCCCCATCCCCTTCCCAACTCTCAAGTCTATTCTGATCGCGACTGCGAGACGCGCCCTTCTGATATTCGGATCTAGAGCTGCGATTTCCAGGAAACCACCAAAATATGGGAACTCATGATAGGACTAGAGGTAGAAGGGAACAGCGAGTCATAGACCATACGCAGGGTGAGTGGCTCCTTTCCATACTGTTCTCGTACGAGACTGACACGATTTCATTGCAAAGAATGGCCGATGCGCAACATGGAGATTGATATCCGGCCCGGTGACCGCCAGATCGATGTTATACGCCGTGTAGTCAGGGAACTCAACCTTCCGCCCTCTCTTCTCGACGACTTCCAGAACCCCGAGCTCCCCGCAGGCACCGTCATAGGCAGGGGCTACACCACCTTGCTTTTCAACCGGACAACGGGACAGACATATGAAGTACGCTTTGATCAGGCCAGCTCCGGAGTGACATACAATGTTGCAGTTAGGGCGGCTGAACAGTCAAACCAAGCTGTGGGAGGAGGCGCCAGGGTGGCTCACAACCACGCAGCGGATTCGCGCACTAGGCAGAAGAACGTCTCGATTTGCGTCGTTATGTAGAATGGGGATGCTATGTGGGTTGGCAAGGTCATGTCTATATGAATCTGGCGCATACCATAGGAGACATACTTCAACAGTCATCAGAATCGGCCCGGGTTTGTGCGATCAATAATTACAATACTACCTGAACCTACATAGCTTGATATTCGAAACCATCAGGGCCTAGTGCTGCTAAGCCATAATGGAGTTCCACTGCTTGCTCCCATCTCTTGCCACGTTGTCCGCAATACATGCGACCCTCCCCGCTTGTATCTTGGCAATGCTGTTGCACTGCTCGGAGTTCAGGGCTGAAGAGTTGCGGACGATAGACAGTCCACGTGGCGGCGTGACGTTCCCGTCCCTCCGATGATAGATCCCTCCTTCAGATGCCGAGTCCATACGCGGCTCGGTCTGTTCTTGCGCAGCAGCAGCCTGAGTTGCGAGACTGGATACAAATCTCCGGATTTCTGCTTGTTTTCTCTTCAGATAGTTGTGGGTGCATGTCGAGATGTCGCTGTCCATCCTCCAGTCCGCAAGAGTGATATCCTCCATGCCGCGATCTACGTTGAAACGGAAGTACTGGTCCGTGTCTTGGTACCTCTCCTCAAGCCGGTCTGCGACCTTGTTCGACTCGGTGCCGATCTTCTTGAGCATACCGAGAATCGACGCTCGAGAGTCCCGGATGCCCACGACGCCGCCCAGGCCTGTGCCGATGCTGAGGATGCGCATCTCTCGAGCCCTCGGGAAAAGGCGGGTTGCCTCCTGTATGAGGACCTCGGCTGGGTTGTTGAAGCCGAGAGCGGCGTCGACGAACTCGATACCGGAGCGGCCGATCTTGACAGACTTGAAGAAGGTGGTGGCTGCTGACGTCGCGAGAGCCACCTCCCAGATCGCGCAGTCCCGGAACTCGCTGGACATGTCGTACGTCTTGAAGAGCGTCGGCTTGGCGGATACGTCTTGCTTTGTGGCTGCCAGAACGACGCTGCAAGTAGTTCAGCACGGTGAGAACCGGAAGTAAGTGCGGGTGTTGGGGAGTGCAGACGTACGTCTTGGTGCAAGACGTATCCTGGAAGATGCTGTCGGCATGCGAGCAATTCCCAGTCGCCAAACACCTGCTCTCCCGGCAAGCGTCCCTGATTGCTTGTTGGATCGCGGCCTTTAGTGCCATCGACGAAAATGCACCCTTTGGCGGGCCAGGCAGAGGTATGCGGATCTTGGGCGTAAACGCCCTCGCGCCAAGTGTTCTATATGCCCTGAGGCAGCTTTCTACGGTCATACCAAGCCTCCCGAGCATGATTGCGATGATTCTGACCGTTCGTTAGCCAACGCGTGAGGACTCGGACTAGACAGGCAGGTATTACCCTCCGGTGCTCGTCCCCCCGATGATATCAAACACATCACAGGGACGGGGTACTTCAGCCAGGCCTTGAGCCTCTCGGATCTGCTGCATGAGCGCCTCCAGTATCTGGAGGCTCGAGATGCCCCGGATGCCGCCTCCATCTGATCCTGTTAGTGTCTGCTGATGGACAATAGGCTGGAACGGGCCGGACCTACCGAGAGAAAGGATCTTTGGCATGCTGGACATGGTCGAATTGGGCTCAAGAGACCAAGCAGATATTCAACGGCCGCCGTAGGTGAGTGTCGCACACTACGCTATTGAATCCGAGGTGATTGAAGCTTGCAGAGACACCTCAATCAGGTCGAACATGAAGGGAAGCAAGTTGTTTATGTATCCAGAGACCAGGTGCGCTCGGGTGGCAACTGAGAAAATTGAGTATCTGTGCCGATCATTCAGTCTGGTGATGTGATGCAATACGACATGTCTACCGTTACCGCAGCACACAGCCCATCTTCTCGAAAGGAAAAGAGAAGAGAAAAATAAAATAAAACAAAAAAATCTAAAAAAACAGGAGTTCGCGTCGCGAGTATCGGAGGAGGTGGGCAAAGCGAAAGGATAGGTCCGCAGTGCCCGTCTGCGTCAGACGAGATGTCAGACAGCATATGCAGTCAACACAGCCCTGGCACTGCCTCAAACCCTGTGCTCGCTTGCGCTCAACGCCGCCCGAATATGCAGGATACGGGCTAGCTACAGATATCTTATACTTGGGATAGCGGGCGTGGTGGATGGAAGAGGGGGCCGCTGTGCCCAATTCCGACACTTCTGAGGTATCCGAGATGGAACCTCTAAAGCATCTCATCCATGGATCAACACCCATGTGAAAATCCATACCACCTCACACGCGCTAGTGTCAACTTGATTCAACTGAGAGAGATATCGACATTCACTTTATTCATTTGTTGAAATAAGAATAATAATAATGAAAAGCAGTCTTCTTCCCCCCTTTTTTTTTATTGCAGACACAATGGAGCGAGCCATGTACGAGAAGCTGATACTGTTCCAGGTGTATAGGTAAATTTACAGTCTGTCCCTCGTCCTCAACGGTCTCGCGGCTTCAGACAGAATGCCGCACATAAATATTTATTGTCCGAGGTTTCATACAAAGCCTCCGTACTATAGAATCACTTCTTTAAAATGGGGTTCTAAAATATATGATCCAGGGATTGTAAAGCATACTATCGTGGTGCTATATCGTGACCTGTGAGATATTGCTGGCACATGATAGCCATGCTAGGAGCAGAGATGGCCATGAGCTCTTAATTGCCTACAAGACTTTCTATATCTCGTCCTCCTCATCATCAAAGTCATCCTCTCTTCCCATCTCATATAATATCCTCCCGCCCTCACCCCCACCGACATCCTCCTGCGCGTCGAAATACGGTAGGACGATCCCCTCCCTGTCCTTGCGCTGCTTGTCCGTCAGGCCCAGACTGAACGTCGTGTCCGCGAGCTCCTCGTCGTCGCCGCCGTCACCCTCCGGCGCGGCGAACAGCGGGTGGTCGGACAGCAGTGACAGGCCCGCCGCGGCATGCTCCTCCCGCCGGGACAGGACGAAGCGCTCCACCACGGCCCGCCCGCTCCGCCGCCGCAGCTCCATGTCGACAACAACAACGGTCCCGCCCGTCCCGCCGGAGCCGAGGCCGACGAGCACGCCCTCACGGCCCTCGCCCAGGCCGAACTCCGGCTCGGTCAGGCTGCGGTTCTGCGCGCGCCGGCGCTCGGTGGCGTGGTGCAGGCTGGAGACGCGCAGGACCGCCGTGGCGAGGTGGTTGAGCAGGGTGAGCGGGTGCGGCTCGTACTCGCTCAGCACCGAGGGGCCCAGGGGGAGGGGGACGTCTGCGTGGTATGTCGCCACGAGGGAGACGGTGGGGTGGGTGAGGAGGCCGGAGAGGAAGGTGGCCAGGTGACGGGGTGCTGAAGCGGCGAGGGGGTTGAGGGTGTCGATGAGGAGGAGGGTCCCTGGGGATGATGGTCAGCACGAGGGGTTCCGAGGTGACCACGGAGGGAACGATGGGAACGACGGACTCTGAGACGAGGCCTTCTTGGGCGTTGGGGCCGTGAGCGTCGGGTAGTGTGATACGATGTCTGAGCGCAACTTCTGGAGGCTCCTGCCTCGGGCCTTGATGAAGACGTCCACATGGCTGGGCCTTTTAACTGTGGCAAAGGAGATGAAGACGATCTTTGTCTGGGATATCTGGGGATCTGTCAGCGGGGGGGGGATGCATGGCCACCAGGCAAACAGACGATTCAATGCAGGCTTTACAGACTTTGGCCCTCGTAATGAAGTCTTGTCTTACGGGCGCCGCGCTCTGCTCCAGCGTATCGAGCACCAGAGTCAGAGGGCTAGCACTATCTCTCAGGCTGAGCAGCTTTTGGAACAGTAGAAGGCTGTGAGAGCGCCTGTGGGCCTGCGCTGAGGGGGCCATGCCTGGCCAAGAGCGATAGGGACGACACCACGCTGGTACCCAAGGGCCGGACGAGGGCGAGAGACACGAGGAGAACTTGGAAAATCGTCTGTCCTATGCTATCTATCCTAAAGTTGAAAGTGACTACTATGTAGTTGGGTTCAAGGCCGCCTGGGCAGGAATTTACAGGGGTATTCCGCCCGTGTCCCGCTGAGCCCCGCGCTGTGATGGGGCCCAGGGTCCATACACCCCCCCGCTAGCAGCCCTATCTCAGCCCGCATCTGCCTGCCGCCCAGAAGGCTCCACCTCGAGCCATTGTCAACACCGCCCCCATCATAGATTCCCGCCTCTGAACTCTGTCCCCCACAGCCGACTGTCGAGACGCTCTGGAACACGGGGCTGGCTTCTAGGAGCTCCTCAGATCAAGATGGCCGACAGCTCATCGAGACGCGGCGGGAGGCCCCCTCGCGACCGTAGGGGTGGAGTAGGCTACAGGGACGATCGCGACCGTAGGCGCTACGATAACGACGGCGACGACGGCGACAGCAGACGACGCTACAGATCCAGGTCCCGAGATCGGGACGGTGGCAGGTATGCGAGAGACAGAGACAGGGGTGGCAGACGCGATCGGTCCAGATCTCGCGACCGGCCACCCCGCGACCGGCGTGGAGGGCGAGACCGTGGCGGCCGCGACGACTACGATTCTCGACGCGCCAGGGACCACGATAGAACAGGGGGCAGGGGCGATGGCACGCCCAGGCACAGAAACGGTACGTGGGCTGCGTATACTTTGCTCTTCGGCCGGGTACCATGCTGACATGTCTATCAATTTTCTCCAACCAGATGACCGTCGGCGATCCGCGTCCCCTCGGCGCAGCGCGAGCCCTGGCACTGCAGAGCTGCCAACGAGGAGCAGGGCCAATGCCGAAAGTTCCAGCGCACAGCACCAGGTGGTGATCAAGGTCGGCGGGCAGGACGAAGAGCCCAGCCGCGGTCGCAATCGAGACCAGGAGGGCAGCTCCAGCGAAGGGCGCGACCGGAGCCGGCGAAATGATGACCAGCACCGCGGGGACGACGCTGCAGAGCCTATGGTTGAGGATGATGATCTCGAGGTGGAGGACGACGGCATGGGCGACATGGCTGCGATGATGGGCTTCGGGGGCTTTGGCTCCACCAAGGGAAAAAAGGTCGTGGGCAACAACGTCGGCGCGGTGAGGAAGGAGAAGAAGACGGAATACCGCCAGTACATGAACCGTGTTGGTGGTTTCAACAGGCCGCTCAGCCCCCCACGCTGAGGATGGAGCTGGTAACATGTACGGGCGCCCTGCAGCAATTCGCTTGGTCTGCTGGGCCTCTCGTATCTGCTGCCGAGCCTCGCGCGTCGAGTCTGTTCTACACTTCCAATGGTCAGTCATCACGCCGAAGGCAATTGTAGCACTAAATATCAAAAGGCGGCTAAAAGTCAAACAGTTATACCTTCATATCTCTTCAAAAAGGTAAGTGGGATGCGCCGCAGGACTCTCATGCTGCCAGTGACAAACCCTCCATCACCCAAACAACACCAGGCCCTAACTAGGCGCCTGTGATTCCTGCTTGTTAAGGAAAACGCCTGGTGGTTGCCTAGAAGAACTCGCGCCATCTCTAACCAGATCTTTGCGCTGCCGACACGCTTCGTAGCCTGGTATCTGTCGCAGTTAAGTCTTGCCATGCCGGGCAAATTACCGCCGCCATACCAAAGGGTAAACAGGCGGTCTGGGACACACCGTTGTTGATGACCCTTGTCTAACGTATCAGTGCAATTGGCTCTGTCAAGCGCCCAACGCCGGTGCAAATACACCTTTCATTTGCTTCTTCAAGTCTATTCATAAGTACATGTTCCCCCGGTGATGTTAGTGCGTCAATCTGTATTTGGAACCTGTTCCAGAGTCGATCCTTGCACCACATTACGCAGTAGCCTTCTCGTACCGAAGAGCTGCATGCTATACGGCGCAGCTACTGTGTCTCTGGTCATGCCGTCATCCTCTCCGGCTGTGTAGATGGGCAGCTAGAGGGTAGGCTTGCACCAGACAACACCGCCCGGAGGGCGGCTGTTTACCTGTCCCCCATGGCACATGCTCCTTAGGGCGAGAGCAGAGCGTAAGAGGGGAACCATACTATCTTGCAACGGCCCGACTGCGACCGCTGTCTGCTGCCCAGGTGTCTGTCCGCATCTCGGAACAGGTGCGGCCTTCCAGCATGAAGGCTAGCTCGTCTTTTGCCTTCTAGCAAGTATCCTAGGTGCCATAGTACCTACGGCAGATGGGTGTAGATGAGGCGCCGGTACCCTGTGAGACCAGGTGCCTACAATCAAGACGTGGCTTACGCCTTGGACTGCCCAGCGGGGCTGTCCGGACCGTCAGACTCGTCGCCGCCGCCCACGCGCAGGAACAGCAGGGAGAGCCCGGCCAGGAGCTTGAAGATGGCCGTCAGCAGGAGACACAACTGAGGCGCGTAGTACCGGTAGCAGAGCCCGCCCGCCAGCCCGCCGATGAAGAAGACGAGGATGAAGATGACCCTCTCGTCCCGGGCCTTGTTCCTGGGGGCCAGGAGCCTGGGGTCGGAGAAGAAGTCCGCCATCGCCCCCGTGGCGACCTGCGTCGGCATCGTGGGCGGGCCGTTCATGCCCTTGGTCGTGACGTTCTGGCAGCCCATGGAGAAGGACAGGAGCGCGACGGCGACATACTCGGTGTCGCCGTCCCCGCTGCGGACCTTCCCGCCCCAGATGAGCCCGACGGCGATGAACACGAGGACCGACTGCTGCAGGATGTCGGCGAAGACGAAGAGCCTCCTCCTGCGCGCCTTGAGCGCGTTGCCGATCTGCCCGCTGGCGGCGGACCCCGCCCAGGACGCGGCGAGGGACGTGAAGGCGGCGACCGGGTGGACGTCGGCCGGGTCGACGGCGGCGAGCTGGGACGCGGCGAGGGCGAGGAAGATGATGTTCCCGGTGTTGTTGGCCGTGAAGACGCCCAGGTAGGGGACGCTGAAGACGTCGACGGCCGCGGCCGCGAAGGACAGCAGCAGGAGGAAGGGCAGGTGCTGGGCGCGCTTGGGGTTCGTCCGCGCGAAGTCGAGGTCCGTCTGCCAGTATGCGCGCGAGGCGAGGCCCCGGAGGGAGGCCATCACGGGTCGCTCGCGGTGAGGTGAGACGGCCCAGCGCGGATGTATGGCGAACCTGGAGAGGTGTCGGATTGCGCCTTGTATAGTGCCACTGCCTACTCTGATCGGGTTGATATCGGTATTAGTCTAGCCGGAATTTACGAGCGGTGCTCAGATGGGAGATGGAAATCCCGGGGCGGAGTTTATTTTTATTGTCGGTGTGATGGCCCGGCTTCTTCCGGGGACGCTCGGCTACTGTAGCGCGACCCGCAACGTAACCTCGCGATGCTCCTCGGCAGCCAGATCTGAGCGGTCAGCGAAGACTGTCTATCCTCTTCCAGAGTGGCATTTTTGTACGTAGGTTGTCCCCCTGCGTGACGAAGAGAGAGCAGGCTGTGGAACCCATCTCGCCATTGCTGAGAGAGACTCCACGCCTCCTTTTTCGCCAGCCTGGATCCGAGCGAGTCTTGGAAAGGTTTCATAGTTGCCCAGGCTTTCTCGAATATGATCCCGGAGGTGATCATCCTGGACATACCCATGTCCATCCACCTGGCAATGTAAACGTACCATAGTACTAGTCTCTGGCTAGACTGTTGGGCTTGTTTCTCTTGGGCGCCGTGTAAGTCGACACGCACCGCCCGCCAGTTCTATCGGAATTGGGGGAGGCTGTGGACACACGAAATATCCGCCCAGACGAGGTCCCGCTCTACGAATTAGGGAGGGAGGGAGCGCAGGCGGGCAAGGCAAGTCAGTCTTGCCAGCGTAGTATCACGCTATGAACATGAAAGTGCGAGCAGTATCTACCCAAGACACATGCGTCCTCGCAGACAGAATCCGGTTGTCCCGGCTCTGGCAATGCACAGCGGCTGCATGACACACCAGACCATCTTCACAGCTCGTCGATCCCGGGCATGGCCTGCTGCTTGTCATCCCCAAACGAGCCATCGTCCTCGGCGCCTCCAACCAGCCCAACAGGCTGTTGCCCGGCCTGCCTGACGCCAACAATGACATAGTCCTTCACCACCGCCGTCCCGTTTGTCAACGCCTCCACGTCTTCTGGCGAGCAGGTCATCAGCTGCAGGATATAACACCTTCTCGCCGGGATGGGCATCAGCTCGTTCCTCTTCCACCAGGTATCCCTCGTGCCCTCCGTGCTGAAGATGCTCTCCTCCTCCTCCCCTGCACCCGCCCAGGCGCCCGTGCTCGTCAGGTCCACGGTCCCCGTGGCGATGTCCTTGTTGAACAGGGACCGCTCAAAGATCCGCAGGGAGGCCTCCGGCTGGTAGCTCGGCACCATGTGGCCCGCCTGGAACACGCGCGTGAAGGATAGGTTCCCGTGCTGCCTCGTCAGCCCGTACGGCACGAACGGCGGCTCTTCGGGGTTGCCAACCGTGAGGGGCGTGTAGCCCGCCGCGGCGAACTGTCTCTGGTACCTGTGCGGGATGGCGAGGGAGGCGGCCTCCCCTCCGATCCAGTTGCAGGCATAATCGCGGTCGCCGTACATGAGGTGGACCTTGACGCCGTGGTCCAACAAGTCCGCGAGGGCCTCCAGGTACCCGCCGCGCGCCATATCTCCGTGCAGATTGAAAGCCCGTCCGACCGCGGCGGAAGCCCAGGTGAAGTTCACCGGTACGCCGAGGGCGTGCTGCACCCACTGCTGATTCAGGTAGCCCAGGCCGTAGTTGGGGGGGAAGGGATCCGCGGCAGGATGCGTCACGTCGAACCAGCCGAACTGTTGACTCTCCAGATACGGGCGGATGAGGATGTCGGCGGAGGCCGCGGAGGCGTCCCTGCAGTACTCCTCCACGTATCCGGGGTCGACCCCGGCCTGCTTGGGGTCAACGAGGGCCTTGTTCAGGCGTTTGCACTCAGCTGCTTGCTCCTGGATACCGCCCGGGCGGTACAGCTCCCACAGTTGCCTATGCTTGGTCGTATCGTTGACTCCGCTGAGGCCATACGTGTTGTTCCAGGCCATGAAGGAGTAGGCCTCTCCCTGCACCTCGTCATCGATGCAGCCGTTCACTATCCCGAGAGTGTCGAGGTGCAGGTAGTGTGTGCCCGGCCCGGAGATCTCGCCACGGGAGATCTTCTCGTTCTGTTTGAGGAAGACTGTGCTCGATGTCAGCATCTGATCTGGTCCGTGCTGGGCTGGCCGGTGCGGCAAGGCTCCTGACAGTGCATAAATTTTGGTCCGTAGTGACCCCCGTAGCTCTCTGTCCAGAGGCTAACCTTCTCGTCATGAGGCTTATACTCCGGAAACCTACGAATCCCGTCAGTGGCACTGTCCGGAGGCGCCCCGGGCCGCATGATTGAGAGACTCACTCTTCAAACCAAGTCTGCGCGAAATGCCACAGCGCGACAGCCGCATGTTCCGTCGAATTAGGCGTCTGCGTCATGTTCTGGCTCGGAAAGGTGCCGACGTAGAACGTGGCGTTCTGCTCCGGCACCTCCCCTTCCTTGAACTCCCGCAACTTGATGGCCTTCTGCCTCTCGTCCTGTGGGTCGGCGTCGTCCATGGGGTTACTCGCCAGGAGCTCATACGTCCCGTTGTTCGGGCTGTCATACGAGAAGCCCACCTGGACCGGCTGGTCGATGAAGAGCACGTTCACCTCATTGTTCCACGACCAGGGGTTCAGCGTCGACGAGTTGCTGTCCGGGTTGATGGCGCATGGCCCATTCTCGCTCAGCAGCCCCAGCAGGCTTGACCCGCCGGGTCCGCCGTTCAGCCAGATGCTCAGCGGCGCGTAGTGCGGGTCCTTGCGCGACTCGACGAACCAGAAGAACGTGTTGATCGGGTAGTTCTGCGTCTCGCCCGTCTCGTTGATCGAGTTGGGCGGGAGGTGCACATACCCACTGTAGCTCTTCACCCCGGGCGTGGTCTCACAGATCTCGGGGTTCTTGTAGGAGATCGTGATGCCCGGGTGGTGTTGCGACCGGACCCAGGTGACACCCTCGCGTGGTGGGGGAAACTGTGCGGTGCTGAGGCCGCCGAAGGCCGCCGTTGTGGCTAGGAGCGCCGTAGGGGAGTGCATCACGAGCTCTGGTTGGTGGTCTCAGCACCCAATCGGTCTCAGGAGCCGGTGAACCAAAGACGCCGAGGTTTCCGCCCGGGATCGGGAGGTACGCACCTGGCGCAGATAGCAAAGGGACGAGACGATGGACAAGCAGAAGCTCAGGCAGGATGAAGATGGGAGGGCAGGACAGGGAATCAAGAGATAGTGAGGCCGACGTTTTATCAACGACGCGGCTAGTTCCGCTCCTGCAGACAGCTTGCTGCAGCTTATTTCCTACTCGGGCAGTTGGAACAGATCACGACAGCCTAGTGGAGTGCAGGAGACCGGAAGCGTAGGATGCCTCTAGGTGGTTCTCATTCTACGGAGTAAACGGTGAGGGGGCGTCCCCTGCCGGGCCGGGGTGATCATAAGCCGCGTTCTTACTACTCCGAGCACTACTCCGTACATTGATCGCATCGTGCTCCTCTTAGCAGCCTAGATGTCACCGGCGCCGAGTGTTCGGAGTAGACGGCAGCATGTATCAGATCAGCTGGAAGTGCCCAATGTTGACAACGCATCCTAAAGGCATGGCAAACCTCGTGGCATGAGATAACGAGCGACATCCGCAAGCTAGAATGAAGTGTTCATTCTGGTAATCGATCATGATGTTCCCGATGCCGCACAGCATCAAAATATCTCCTCAGAGCAGAGGCTGCCTTCGTTCTAACATCTCCACCCGGAAGCAGTTGCGAAACAAGCGTGACTGCTCGAATACCGTGGGCACTCTCAATCATACTCGAAGCCGCCCGAATACGCGGTTCAGCCCACCTCCGGTATGATTCAGCTGCTCGTCCAGGAATCGTCCAGGTCGCCTGGCTTGCGTACTGTCCGGGCACGTCGACCTCCCTGCACCCTACGCATAAGTGTGGCCAATCTTGTCGTTCTCTTCACGCAGTTGCTTCAGCAGCCGGTCGTAGTCCTTGTTCACCCAGTCCCAATACGCTGCCCATGCCTGGCACTGGCCCGTGCCCACGGCTCCTTTAAGCTTGTCCCAAAGCAACAGCGTCGTCCGCAGCACACTGCGAGAAGCCTCCTCCTGCTTCTCGTACTCCTGCTTCACTGCGTTATCTTTCAGCTTGGTGGAGAGTGTTGCCCGGAAGGCATCCGCAATCGTGTCGAGACGGCGCACTGTCTCCTGAGGGTCAATGATGGCCAGCTTCGAGAGCATCAGGTTGCTTAAGGCCCGGATATCGTTGTCATCCTTAAGACCAGCTATGACCCGGTCGTACAGCTCGATGATGCTGATCCTCGACAGTGCAACCTCCATCAGGGCGTAGAGCGACTCGTATGCACCCTATTGACAATTCTGAATCAGTCATCGCAGCACCTGCGGTCTGGAGTGTCTAGCTTACCTTGCGAATCTCCAAGCCGTCGTCCACCATGATCTTGAACGGTCCCATCATGACCTCACGAATCAGCTCAGGCTTGGTCACGGATTCGCTCAAGACGAATGGCATTAGCGTGTTCAGGTGGCTAAGCACCAGATCAGGCTTATTGTGAGCCGCCGATGTGAAGGTCGTCATTCCCAGCCTACGAATGTCCATGTCGGGGTCCTTGAGCATGGTCGTGAGCATCGAGACAAGGTAGTTTTGCAGAACAAGATCGAACTTGTCGCCGCTGTCTGCGAAAGTATATCGCAGAGCCTGGACTGCGATGCCTCGGACGCTTGGTGCCGGATCACCCAAGAGTTTCTAGAGATAAAAGGTCAGTCCAGTCCATGAGGACAGGGTGAGTCATCACAAGAGACTTACATCCAGCCTAGAAATAAAGGTCTCGGGGTCGACGATCGCCAGACGACCTAAACACTCGGCAGAAACCGCCCGGTTGTCCTCGGTCTGCGACGCGGCCAGCAGGCAATCCCAGATGGGAGATGCAAATTGGCTGATGTTGCCATTTTGCTGCAAAATCTCCTTGAGCGAATGCAGAAGCAGATATTGCTTGACGCCTGCGCCTTGGAAGCCCTGTAGTATCACAGGCAGATACAGCTGTGGGTTGCCAGCGGCAGCACGTCCGAGAGCCATAGCTGCGGTCATGGAAAACTTGTCGTACTCTTCCCCAAAGTGCTTCAGGAAAATCTCTGGCCTCAGAGGAGAGCTCGACCCGAGCCTGAGTGCGGCCTCACCCAGTACGCTGAGTGCCAAGCTGCGTTTGTCGGGCTCTGTCGAGACCTCGGCCTCCTGGACGAAGCTGTTGATGTCGACACCGCCTGTGCCACCACTGGCAACCAATAATGTGCCGATTACCTTGCCCACAATCGTTGGGTCGCCACTGGTGCCTTCCTGGAGCATGTTACCCATCAAAGCCTCGCCCTTTCCAGATGACCCAATCTGAGCGACGAGGTCCAGGAGAGGATTCAAGGTGGCTGTCACAACATTGAGCTTGACAAGACCACAGATCGCAGTGGTTATCTGCGGGGTTACTGTGCTCTCACTATCGACCGATACCGAGGAAGCTAGAATGGTGAGCGAGGGCCCCAGAAGCTGAGCATCGTTATTAGCCAGGATCGGTAGCAGGGCCTCGACAACGGTCTCCTTAGTGGTCTGATCAACTGATTGCTGTCCAGTAGAGGATACCATCAGGTGTTTCAGTGCTTGAATACTAGAGTTCCTGAGAATGCGGTTGGCCTTGCGCAGCTGTGCCGAAAGCTCCCTTGCGACATCTTGTGCCCACGTAGCACTGAAACTGGGTGACGGGTGGGCGGTGATTTCCTCGACGGCCCTAACAGCGGCGAGACGTGTGGTCTCATTCTTCAGACGGTCCGCGATAATTGACAGGCCCTTCTCCCGTCTGTCTGCAGGCAACAATCTGGCGCCTTCAGCGTCGCTTGTCCGGGCCAACAGAGTTCCTAGAGCATGTATGGCCTTCTGTCGCACCTCAGCGTCGGCGTCCATAGCAGCAGCACGCTCGAGTATCACGTCGAATAGCTTTGACAACTCTCCTTTGTACTTCTGGGCAGTCATTCGCGATCGTGGCGGCGTTATGGCTTTTCCGATCTCCTCGACGGTCTGGATCGCCTGTGACGAGATCTTGTAGAACCGGTCGTTCACAGCTCCAATCACCCCGCTGACCATCTTTGAGAGATGAGGCTGCAAGAGGGTAGACGAATGTGTTCTTGCAATGTCACTGAGAAATTTGAGAGCAGAGACACGAAGTGTAGACGGTGTGGCTGACGCAGCGCCGCTGCTGCCGGACAGCGAGGTCGATGTCGAGGCAGAGGTCGTCTTGATCGCATCAATCACGAGGTCAAGGATCTGGTCCAGGTAGTCGGAGAGCCCACCCTGCTGGACGAGTATCAAGTCATCCAGTAGGTTCATAGCCGCCTGTTTGGTGGGAAGCGACTTGCCCTTTAATAACTTGACAGACGACTTGACGATCTGCGGCGTGAGCTTGGCAAGGTCGGTGCGCGGCCCAGAAGGAGATATCTTGTCCATCTTGGGTGAGACGATACCGGTCCCGACAGCACCGGTAACCCCACTACTGCTCTGGCGTCTCCGCTTGCGACTCTGGGGGTGTTGAATCTGTCCATCGCTTTGTGCAACATCAAGAGTAAATTCAGGAACCAAGCCCACCCCGGTCTTCCGAACAAGAAGCGATGCCGCCGAGATGACGTCCAGACGAACGTTGTCCTCACGCTCGTCGAAACGCTTGATCAGGGGGGGTGCCACCTGACCGTAGAGCACTCCATTCTCCAGGAGATCACCGTTGCTGCGGGTGGAGACAAGAGTATGGAGGGCCTTGGCTGCACATCTACGGACCTTCCAGCTCGCGTCGTCGTCGTCATCAAAACCACCGCCGGCTTCAAACTCATCATCGTCACCAAAGTCGTCATCCTCATCCTCCTCCTCCCCCTCCTCCTCCTCCTCCTCGTCCATCTCTTCGTCCTCGTCAACCGCATAGTTGGGGTCATACTTGATATAACGGAGACAGGCCGTGATCGCGTCATCGGTGTAGGGGCGCATTTCCGAAGGACATGAAGCAAGGAATGCCTCGAGAGCAACCAGAGCCGCCTCCCGGACTTCAGCGAACTCCGGAGCCACATCGTCACCATCAACGATCTCCTCAAGGTGGCTCTGCAAGACATCCTCACTCAGAGAAGAAAGCGTGAGCTGGGCGATACTGCTAATGTGCTGTCCGAAGCGGTGAGGAATAGACCGAGCCATCGATCCCATGATAGTGAGATACAGCCGCCGGGTGACAGAGTCCGTTTGAGGGTTCTGCAGGACCGTGGCTGCCCGGTTGATGAAAGAGACCAGCTGCTCGTCCAGGAGATAGACGGCCAAGATGGACAGGGCAATGACGGCCTTCTTCCTCACTGCGGATGTAGCCTTCCGGTCGTCCAGGAGGCCTAGTACGACATCTTGCAGGGCCTGGACCTCGTCGTAGGGGGACAGCATGACTCCGAAACACTTGACGACCTCTATTATGACGTCGACAACATCAGAATTGATCTCCTCCTCGACCATCCCCTGGCCTGGGGCAGGCAGGCGGATGGTGGAGGACCCCTTCTGTGACTGAGATACGCGGCCCAAAAGCCGCGGCATCAATACCCTGCTTATGCTTGTGTATGCCTCGCTGACATCTTTTGGGGGCGGTATGCCCGGTTGGGGTCTCGGGAGGGCCTCGATGACGTTTCGAAGGGCGAGGGCCGGGACCGAGTTGTCTACGGAATTTTGAAGTTTCAGGGTAGTCACCTTTTCGATCAAAGGTGCGATGAGGTTGTTCGGGATCTTGGCAACGAGGGGTCCGAGACTATTTGGGAGGAAGCAGGGTCAGTACCGAGGAAAGGAGACCGAGTGTATCGAGGTGAACGGAGGGGTGGGTTTGGGTTTACCACTTGATGGCCTGGTTCTGGACCTCTCCGTTCTGATCATCCAGGGCCTTGACTACGTGATCGATGGTTCGGGCGGCAGTGTTGTAATCGTGGTAGAGCATGTCCGGCTTACCGTTGGCGAAGACGGTGATGAGGTCGTTCAAGGCCATGAAACGGAAGTCGGGGTCGGTGTCATTCAGCTTGCCGAGAAGCTGGGTGACCGTATTCGAGGTCGGGTGTGAGGGTAGGCTCTGCGCCATCTTGAGGGCTGGGCTGATCGCGTCGCACGGTCACGAGCTTTGGATACGGCAGTGAGTGAGTGGTATGGGTGCGAGGCCGTGATGGCCACCTCGTAAGAGGTGAGGGGACGCTCTGGAGGGTGGGAGGTCCCTGCAGGTATAACAATGGTAACCCAAGTTCCTAGATGGAAAGGTCACAAGTGGAGGTAGAATGCGACGATGGTGTGTGTGTGTTGGTGTTTTGGTAGAAAAGAGGGCAGATCAGGAAGAAGCGTTGGCTGTTCGTCCTGCCAACCTGGGCTTGGGAGCTGGGATGGCGGGGTTGGGTAAGTAGCTGCAGCTGCGATGTGGGGTACTGGATGAGGGACCCAGCGTGGTCTGTGCTCCACAACCAGGCTCCATGGTACAATGATACAATGGCTTAGGTCCCTGTGGCTATCGTGCAATAGACTTCAACAACAACGTGCGGCCACCTCTCATGGAATAAGCACCTGCTCATATTCTAAACCGCAGAGTCCAATCGATACTTCTATGCCAGCACGCCTACCGGGTCATCCATCCGAGCCTACATGGGCTGGCCATGAGCACTACTCTGCCCTCGTACACAGCCTTTCTCCAGAGAGACTTCTATCGGCAGGATGACTTGTCCAGGGCCATTGTACATCGCTGGCACATCTCCTTCCTCTCAGGGTGATCAGGAAGATAGCTCGGGCGGCCCCAACTACCTCCTGTCTGCTCGAGCACAAGCAGGGTAACGTCACCAGGTCAGACCGTACTGCCTATCGTCACACCTCTCAACCCGGCATACATCCTAGACATGCTGACCGAGGACATACAGGCCAAGGCAGATGGGTCGCACTCTGATCTTCCGGATGATGCGCCCAATGCTCCTGAGGACCTCGACATGCTTTTTCTGGTCCACCCCTGGAGCGTTGTGGATGACAGCCACACCAGCATGTGGAACGGAAGCAGGAGCTAAGGCCGGGCGTCGGGGAGGGCTGATTCCACAACATAGGCCCTTCGGATAGAGGTCACTTCGGCTTCTGGGACGTGTAGGTCGCCCCGCGACTCCCCACAGCCGCTGTTCCCTCGACGTTCGAAACGTATCAGGGAGATGTGTCTTCAGCAGCAGACCACTCCCTGGTCGTGTCGATAGTCGAACGCCCGCACCACAGCACATGCGTACGTGAGAGCTGCCGCGACGACACAGATATGCATCAACTGGTGGCTGGCCCCAAACAGGTCGAACCGTCGCGGGAACCAGCGCTCTGGGAACTGCACCCATATGGTCAGCACTGCAGCGCATGCCTGTCAGGCCGGGCCGGGCCCAAACTCACCTTCATTCCGTAAATCCCAACACCAACCCCGTTACACACCACCGTTGCCAGTATCCAACCCAGCCCAACCCTCCTGCGCATCTCCTCCAGCCCGTGCCTCAGCACCCCGTGCAGGATCGGTACCGCAAAACTCCCCGCCCCAAAGGACCCGAAGAGCGCGGCCCTACACGGTCCTAGGTGGGGCCTGCTAAACTGTGGTAGGAACGTGACCGCGGAGCAGGCCAGCGCGAGTGCGGTGAACAGTGTCAGATACATCGCCCGCGCACCTTCATCACACGGGAAGGTATAGTAGATCAGCGGAACGGTTGCGCTCCACATCAACACCAGCACGCCCTGGATGTCGATCTTCATCCCCAGCGTGTAGAGCGCCCGGCTGTGCGCCATGAGCGTGTGGAATACGGTCGAGAGGACAAAGCAGACTGCCACGCCCAGGAAATACGTGCCGCAGACAAGTACATCCCCCGTGTTCGCAGCATGGTACCGCCGCGGGATCGAGGCGGCAAATACGTAGCCCGGCAGCGCCAGGAAGATGACGGCGCCCACGATATGCGAGTAGATGTTGACAGTCTCGTTGTGGATGTACAGCCAGGACGAGACACACTCCTTGACGGATGCGGATGCCCTCCGGTAGCCCGTCTGGATGTGCTCACTGCCATGCTGCTGCCACTCTTCTGTGCGGAAATGTCAGCCATTCATCCGCCTCGGGGCAACACGGATCAACACCAGACTGCTTGCCTATCTCGGTCCATAGTAACAACTCAACGGTGTCTTTGACGGTCTCGACCGTAGTCTCAGGGTGCGGCTTGGGCGGCGGCTCAGGCCGCAAGCTAAGCCCGCGCCGCCTCTTGATCGGCTTCGAGCCGGCGACGATGATGGAGGCCATGGCTGGTACGGGACTCTCAAAGGACGCAGGCGCCTGTAGATTCTTGCCCAAAAGTCGACGCTGCCCGCGAATCAATCAGGACGTCCCTGGCAACGCGGAGGTCCAGAGAGCCCTTGTTCACCGTGAGCCTAGGGACCCTGAAACCGTTTCCGACTCATGCCTCCGCAGTACATAATACCACTATGGTATAGAAGGGGTCCGCAGCATTCGGATCGACCAGTTCCCGTAGTCCTTGCAGCCGCCGGTGGATCGTCACCAGACAAGCCAATCAGTGGCTTCATCCCGACGCCAGTGGGCAGGGCAGTCGTGGGTATCTCTTTCAAGAAGTCTATACCGGAATCCACTCCCCAAGCTGAACAAACAGCGACATACGACACTCCTCAGTTGTGGTTCCGCTACGGCCAGTGCACGATGGAGTGCACAGGGCACCGAGGTAGGATCCCCACCAGAGGCTCTTGTCGTGAGCTCTGGCATGAATTCGAGCTCAACTGCGAGCCTTCAACAAGGGGCCGTCGACCTAGGATCGCAAACAAGCCGGCACAGCTCAAGACTGCACCGTCCCTGCTGCGCAGTTCTGGGTGCAAACCTACCTAGGATTGCAGATCGACGAGCCACTATAAGTCTCCGCTGCATACCACTATGGCCCATCGTTGTAGACAACCCGGATCCAGTTGAGTACGGGATGCTGATGTCGTCGCTGGCGTGGGCCGGCCCATCCACCCGGGGTCCCCTCACAGGCCGGACGACCAGGCATCGGCGCGGGCGCGGGGTGGACATTGTAAGGCGGGTCTCCTGCATGGTGCTTGGGGGATCACAGATCTGTGGGGGTATTTAGAGCTGACAGCCTTCGTCAGTGTAGGTGGGAAGATGTCACAAATATCAGGGATTGCTACTAGCGAGACGATCCTGGGAATGGGAGTGTGGAAGCGGAGCGGAGAGGATCTGGGGCCCGCTGGATGTATCGGAAGTGAAGACCACGAGAGTGCCGACCGAGCGGTCGCTGTCTCTTGTAGAACCTGCAGGGCGTCTTATGAGATGGAGGGGACGTTCTTGCGCGGCCGGGATGTAGGCGAGTAGCCTCCAAATAAGCTACTATATAAGGGGAGCAGACAAAGTTTCATTATGCTAGAAAGAAAAAAAGATGCTTTCTGAATACCAATCACTAAACGCTCCTGTGGACGCCCCGTCCATTTCCCCCTACCTGATCTCGGGCAGTCTATGGCCAACGACCAAACCACCCCAAAAAAAAGAGAAACAAAAATGAAGACCCTCTGCCACGGCCGGTCAGGGCGCGTGCTCCTCGTTCTCGCAAAACTCCATGGGTAACCGGACCATGCCGGGGTTCCAGGTGTGCCTGCAGCTCTCGCACCTCTGCTGGCCCGTCCCAGAGCACTGGAAGCAGTCCCTGCCGGTGTCGTCCTTGTGGCCGCCGCCGCACATCATGCACATGTGCCACCCCTCCTCGCACCCGTTCGGGCAGTCCACCCACCTGCTCCACCGCAGCACGCCGGGCCCTTGCAGGCTCATGCCGCAGGCGAAGCAGGTCTCGTAATCCGAGGAGCGCACGCCCACAGGTGTCCTCGACGATCCCGACCCGGATGATGATGTTGTCGTTGAGTCCTCACATGTCGACAGCGTGCCTGAGCCTGTCGCTGGCGACGGGGACCGGGAACGGGACTCGTCTGGATGCTGAGGTGCCGACATCGAGCCTGTCGCTGACGGTCGGGACGCGTCTGCCAGCCTAGGCAGATTTCCTGTGGCTGCGGTGCTCGAGACCGGAGATCGTCAGCAGCGCGGAGGGTGTGAACACATGGCTTGGCTCATGGGGACTCTACATGAAGATCTGGGTGGCTTTTGGTCGATATCATGGCTACTCATAGTCCATCCTGCGCCGGGTCTGTCCGGGTCGTTCAGCCCTGATACTCCTGATACTGTGCTATTTGCCGGGAAGCTGTTAGACCTAGATCATCATCAACACGGCCATGGAAAGAGGGTTCATACTGTTACTGATAGAGTGACAGGCAGGCAATGTTTCTTGATAGCTCTTGGTCTGCTTTGGGCGCTCGGTCTGTTGTTCTTGATGTTGCTGTTTGAGCAATGATGGTATCGACGCCCGCGGCCATGAAGTAGGTAGAAGATGTGTCGACCTTATATATGCCGGAGTCTCGTTCCCCTCCTTCACCGGATACACCTTGTGAGTCTCGAGGGGACCAGTCGTGATAGCATATCACGAGGTCCTTGCGGTAGAACAAAATCAGTGAGGGACAAATTCGACGCGACGGTGATACATACCCGAGCTCTGAGTAACCGGTCGGGACGTCAAGGTGCGAGCCAGCCAGGCCGTTTTCAATGACAGGATCGTAATGAGGCCTATGGAACTTCTTCAAAATTGTCTGCTATGTTCGTGCCATCCCAGACCTAGGTAGTCACCTAAATATCGAAGATCACCGCCAGCGCCTTTGCAATGACCCTCAAATCGAATGCTCACCATTTTGATTCCCAAACCCGGGCCGCTTTAATTGAGAGGAAAAGAAAGAAAAGAAAAGAAAAGAAAAGGAAAATCCGCTACGTCTCGTGTGAATCATGACCACTACCGCCAGGGCTACGCATCTCAATGGGACTCTGAACGAAAGCCCCCTGAGCGCCAGACATCATATTTCCAGCCCAGCTTCCATGCGTCTCCGGCTGTATCTCACTGACGCTCGTATCGGTGCCTCGTTTTCCCATTCCTCCTTTTGGCATCCCAGATCCGGCCTCGTCCATCGGGTTAGACTCCCTCTCATCAGGCGGCGCGACAAGAGGCGGCGCCATGTAGACATCGCCACTTACTGTCTTACTCAGTCTCCTGTTCGGACCGCGCCAGCGCCACGACGTGATTCTCCCACGTAGCTGCGGCATCTTGAACCCCGTTTGGTGCTCATCCTCGTCCGAGCGGTCGCCGCCTTGCGCTTCTCCCATCTCGGCAGCACCATCCAAGGTATCTGCCACACCGCCGAATCTTTCTAGCTCCTGTACAAGATCCTGATCCTGGGGCCAATAGATCCTCCGCATGGCCGTGACCGCAAGCTCAAACACGACGACCATGGCCAACACCATCACGAGCGTGAGCCACCACGTAGGCGTCTTCCCAAAGTTGTCGGTAAAGCCATCTCGGACTGTATACGGCCCAGACAGCTTCGCGTATATAGCCGCCAGAAACAGGTTCCACAGAAACCAACCCGCAACCGAGATGAAGAAGCCAATCAACGTGACGATTGTCTTGTTGTGCAGTTCGAGCACGAGGAGCTTGATGTTGATGAACAAGACTCCGGCCGTAAAGGCGAGGTCACCCATGGCGAACAGGCCGTTGTCACGGTCGAAGGTGATGTGGACGAAGATGCCCCAGGTGCCGAAGAAGATGAACACAGCCTCAAGGACGGCCATGATCGTCCAGCCGACGTACTTGCGGAAGTTGAAGGCTTTGCTCTTCTGCCCGTAGGTGTACAGCTCCGGGACGGCCAGGAGGGTCTCCGCCCTCAGGTCTTGCTCAAACATGCCTAGGAGGATGACTGCTAATGAGGTGAAGAGAGTGTTGAAAACCGCCAGACTTGCGGATTCGTAGAATGAAGTCCCGGTGTAGCCATTGTATCTCTGATACATAGCCTGGACCAAGTAGAACATGAGCTCCTTCCAGAAGGTGGCAAGGATGTATTTGCCTGTGCGGATATAGTTCCACCGGCCGTGCACAAAGAGCAGCTTCTGCAGAAACCTGAACTGCGCGATGCTGTAGTCCGAGATCCTGGCGGCCTGCAGGCCCTCGCGGCCGGAGATGCCGATACCGACATGTGCGGCCTGAATCATCGCGATGTCATTCGCCCCGTCGCCGATGGCCAGAGTCAAGTTTGACGAGACACAGTGGCGGATGCACTTGACAAGCGTCGCCTTCTGTGCTGGCGATGCCCGGCAGCAGATGACCGAGTCCACACGCGCGACGAGGTCCGAAAACAGGACCTTCAGGGCGTCGTCACCTTCGACCACACCTAGCGTATGGCCATCAATCACGACCACGGAGTGTGGCACCATGCCCCGACCGACGTCGACCAACGTAGCGGCAATCTTGCCCTGCAGCGAACCATCGGAGGCATCCAGTATGTAGATCTCCGAGACCGGCTTGCAGATTCTCGCCGAGTGTGCAATATTGATAGCCGTCTCCCGCTTGTCCCCAGTCAGCATCCAGACCTTGATATCTGCACGGCGAAGCATGTCAATGGTTTCAGGCACGCCCTGCTGCAGTTTGTCCTCGATTGCAGTGGCGCCGGCCAAGTTGAAGTTCTGCTCAATGATTTCGGCTGCGGCTTCGATACGCTCTTGGCGGTTGACGAGACTCGTAGTAGCTTCGTGGTACACCGTCTTCCACTGCTTGTAGTCGTCTTCTTCCACGTAGCGATAGGCGAACAGCAGCGTTCGTAGACCCTCGGAGGCAAAGTCGTCTATATGCTGGAAGCAGCGCTCGAACACTGCGCTGTCGCTCACCGCGATAGACTCATCTACCATATCTTCGTAAGGGTCGTGCATGGCGGGTGGAGAAGTGAGCAGCTCTATCGACCGACCACGGGACACAGATGCCCGCGGAGACAAGAGCCGGTCGTCGTCTCTTGCTTCAGCTGTGGTGCTCCCTTCCGGGATCGTGATGGGAGAAGCGAGCCCCTCGGCAACGAAGCTTGGGCGCCGTCTGCTCGTAGACCGCTTTCCAGTGCTCTTCCTGCCAAAAATGCCGGCTCTGTGACTGAGATTGCTGGTGGCTCGAGCAAGCGACGTGCTATTCCTCGTACTGTGTACGCTCAACTTCCGCAATGCCTTCTCTTGCTCCATGCTCTTTCGGATGCTCGCTTTTCGGTCCACAGCCGACGCTGTTTTCATAGCCAATCTGCTCTGCTTGAGCCGAGGCAGAACAACACTATCAGCCCCCTTGCTGAAGACGCAGATGCGGCCGTCCGGCATGCGGATGATGATAGACATCCTCTTGCGCTTGCTGCTGAATTCGATCACGTCGAGGACCTCATAAGTCTCCTCAACCACAACCCCGTGCTCATTCATGGATTGTAACTTGATACTTTGCGCAGGCCGATCCACTACGAGGAATCCCAGGTCTTTGGCAGCCTCAACAAGGGCGAGCTCGTCCGGCGAGGCTGCTTGGAATTCAACCGTGCCATCGGCCTTCTTCTCTGGCAGGCAAGTGTGGCACAGGGCAATGCACAAGATGAAGTGGAGGGCTTTCTTTGAGAATGCAGTATGCGGCCTCGTGCGGATGTATTCGATCAGATCGTCGGTCCTCAGCTGGGGCTGAGCGCTGCTGGGCCGTGCGGTCGATGTCCAGATCGAGCCAGACCTTCGAGGGACACTAGTGGTGGATGCCCGCCCGTACGTGCTGTGATCATCGATGTATTCTGATCTCATCGTGCTGCTGGAGGCGCGAACAACCTGCTTTCCCTTGCCGTGACCAGGATTCGCCCCCGACATCTGTCTCCCTCTCTGAGCTTCAGCCTCGCGTTGGACGTCCATGTCATGCAGCCAGGCCGTACCAGCCACGCTCATCTTCCGGAAACGCATGATGTTTTCTGTCAGGGTGCCAGTCTTGTCAGAGAAGACATAGCTGACCTGACCTAGATTCTCGAGAATCGTTGTGGTGTTGGCAACCATCGGCGTGTTTGACACCGGATCGTACATATCTATATCCCTGAGCAGCATGACCTGTCCAAGTTTGACAATTTCCAATGAGACGTACAGGGAAAGGGGTATCAAGGTATTGAACTCGATGACAAACGCCACAAGGATCTTGCCGAATGGGACGACGTAGTTGTCCAGGTACCATGCAGACTTCCCGGTGCCGCGCACCCAGAGGACATTCCCGAGGGAGCATCCGAGGGCTAGCACGATGACGAAGCAGACCAGTAAGATGATGACCTTGTTAACCTTGGCCTGCATGGCCGGTGCTTTGGCTCGTACATTCTTGTTCGCGTTCATTCGGATCTTACACTCCTCCCCGGTGTTGATCACCAGACCAATAGCCTCGCTCGTGTTCCGCAGAGTCGACCCTCGGTAGACCACCTGGTTCAATGTCAGGGGCATCACCTCCCCATTCACGACTGCTTTGCCCTCGTAGTTGTAGAGGTCGAGGTTTGGGTCTTCGGAAACGACCTCCGCGCTGCAAGCCCTGAGGGCAGACAGTGATCCGCAGTGTTGCGTGAACAGCGGACAAGACTGTTTGCTCTTCAGATTCGTCTCGCCGTCGAGAGCCATCGTCTCAATATACGCGACACCGTTCGGGCCCGTTGCGTGTAATAGGATGATGTCCGCCGGCAAATTCTCGTCCCGGCGCAGCTTGATGATGTCGCCCACACGGATATCCTGCCACTGCATCATGGACCAGCGTACGTCTTCGTCCTGCGACCATGGCGGGTTCTCATCTTCTCGCTCGACCACCTCGTCCAGTCCCTGCAGCCGCCCCTCGACATCCCCCCCCCGCCTGAGAAACTTCTCTCGAAACCCACCATGCCGTCTGCCGTTTGAAACCCTGCCGTCGGGATCCAGTACACATGCCTCGGTACTGTTCTCGAGCTTGTCCAGTTTGTATCTTCGATAGTCATCCCACCCCTCCTTGGCCATGCTGACGGCAACGAAGGCCATCAAAGGGCCGATAGTGGTATAAGTGCCTGTGGTGCTGAGACCGGGTATCATTTGAAGAATGCCAATAGTAAGGAAATATGCGTTGGCAAGTTTGCTGAACTGGAAAAACAACTGCTTTGGAAGGAATGACCAGACAGTATACCTGCTGGACCTGATGAAGTTGGATATGTACGGTCTGGCCCGCCGTTCGTCTGTGAGGCCGTCCTTTCGGCATGATAGGCCCGGATCGAGTGGTATGTGCCTTCCATCGACACTGTGTGGCAGAGGCCTCCGGCGCAGGAGTCCTTCGACAACCCACCTCTTGTACCACTCGGCAAGCTTCACCCTGAGGCGGGAGGACCGAGCTCGCCTCAACCGCCTCGCCCGCGCCTTCTGCCGGACGACCCAATCCTTGGCGTCTGCAATCGTTGCATTCGCCTCCGCAGCTCTCTTGATGCTGTCTTCGACCCCGCCAAGCTGCAGTCGTCGGTGCCGGGGCCGTGTCACCGATGGTGGCTCGACAAAGGACACCCTGCTCGGTCGGGAGTCTTCACCCTCGAGCGCCTCACCCCGGTCCGCCTTCGGACTGGCATGCTGCTCCCGGCTCTCGCGCCATCTCCTCGCGGCCTCGGTGTCTTCCACCCTGCTTTCGATCGGATACAGATCCGTGTCGAGCCGCAGATGCGGGTGGCGCCCACGAGGGTGTAGCTCGTCGGAGAACACGACGTGCCCATTTTCGCTGCGCCCCGTGTCGGTGCTCCCTCTGCGTGACTGAGATCTCCTCCCCTCACCCGCGCCCTCTGCCACCTGCTCCGGACCGTCCTCGACCAGGTCAGCGCGCCTGCTGGGACCTGGTGCGGCCGGGACCAGCGTCTCTGCCTCCTCGAGGTTCTCCAGCTCAGAGCGCAGGATGTCGATACTAGTGCTGCGCCGGTCATGACCACGCCTGTCATGACTGTTGGCGGCCATGGCGGGCAGGCTAGAAGTAGCTGCTCGAAGCTCGAACAGACGTCCAAGCCTCTATCCTCGACCCGGTGTGCGGAGAACAGACACTCATCGGGATACGAAGGGCCTCTCTGGCCTCCAAAATAAACCTCGGGATGCGGCAGGGTGCTCCACGGAACGCGCGGTCTACCTGCTCGGCCTGGAGGCCGAATGACGAGATCCTCGCCTGAGGGACTCGGGAATGATCCCGGAAGCCCGAGATAAGAAGGATTGACCCTCGCCAGCGAGATAACAGTCTTGTGCAGGTGTTGGCTGAACCTAGTATATAAGGGCAGCCGAAGAGGGCGAGACTCTGGCCCCGGAGTGTAGATGAAAGATTGAGTTGTGGCGTGGTCGAGAGCCGGCTAGCCAGTCTTCCCCAGCCGTATACTAAATAGCCAGGTAAGTGTGTAACGATCGAAGTCTCGAGGATGACAAAGGATCCGAGATCACACGCCCTGTGGCGCCAGCAGTAATAGCGTGAGTCAGGCTGGGGGGGGGGTGAAGACAGGCTGTTCAGTCCAGGGACGGTTGGGGATGGAATTTGACCGCGCGAGCTAAAGAGAAGCCCACACCCCGTTCTGCGAATCTAATCGACTGAACTGACCGATGTGCCTGCTTGGCAAGTGGCCCCCGGGGGTCGGCCTCCGGGTTACCACGTTACCAGTCCCGCGCCCCCCAGTGACCTCATCGTCCACGTATTCACAGCCGAGATCCCTCCGCGCCGCCTTCTTCCCATTCCCCATCGAGCCACGGGATGGATGGTGCCCACACCCTCCCTCTCAAGGTTTGCCGGGGACCTCGAAGAGATCAGATGGCAACCTGCCCTCGGAGGTCCGGGGCCTTGGGTTGAAGCTGGTCGAGGGAGCAAGGTATGGCGTTCGCGTTCTGGAAGCCAAGGAACAGAAGGAGACCCTCCTCCCGCCTGTCAGCAGCTAACCGGCCATAGCCATGAATTCTACTTCCAAAAGGATCAGAGAAGGATGCCCTGTGCCAACCGATCCTTCATCCCCTGCCCCGGGGATCGTCTCGGGCTCCGCCTCGCCCTGGCCGGCACAACAACACCTCTCGACAGCCTTTGGCTTGCAGCAGCCCCCCTCGTTCATACATTTGGCGTTCTGAACTAAGCTCATCCATCTTTATTGCTTCCGGATTTTGCTTCCTCTTCCTTTTAAGGGTTCGGGTTGGGATTAAAACCCCTTTCCTTTTCCTGTAGTCAACTTTATATTTAAAGTTATAAGTTACAAAAGCGTGGTTTAGAGTGGACTAAAAGTACACATGAACGTGAAACGTGCCCAATGCTGTCCCTGACGTTTTGCAAGTCGAGCAATGCACTAAAGTGCTCAGACTGCGCCCGATCGAGGTTTTTCTTGAGTCCGTCTGCTCGCATTTGAGTAGTTGGCAGGTGTGTCAGACCCAGGCACCCGTCTCACGAGTATTTTCGAAGCCCTGGTTCGGCCTCATGCCATAATCCTAGTCCCTTCGTCGCCTCATTCCTATACCCAACAGACTAAGTATATAATTATGACGCGACATCATTCTCGAATTCAGTCCTCCGTGCTCCTCTTGTGGAAAAGAAATGGCCAGATAAAATGCCCGTTGCAAGGGTATAAAATGGGCATTCTGGGCTCGTCTGTAGGCTATATATATATATTTTTTTTTTCCGTTACACATACACAGATATACGCTTCAGACAAGTCTTTTCACAATGTAACGAATGTTCGTCTTTCCACACCTCTTACTGCTCTTGTTCCAAGCGACCGCTTGTTTTCTGTACCATATCTTCATCGCATCAAGCTCTTTGAGTTCCTCTACTTCTAGCGATATGGAATTTTCCCCCCTTTGAAGTTGGACGACCGCGGTCCTACACTTACACAACGAGGGCTATCTTGCTTCTACCTCTCAGCTGACTTCTTCCGATCCTTCTAAATTTCACCTTCATTGCGAACCTGCCGACCAAGGATATTCGCCTCATCTCAGGACCACACAATGGAGCCAGTCTTCAAAGCTCTCCAAACCGAGCCGGTCGAGCTCATAGTCACATTCCTGGGCCTCGGCGATATCGCCTCTCTCCGTCTGACCTGCTGGGCTATATCAGGCAAGGCTTCCTATGGCTCCTTCACCACCTTCTTCAGACGCAAGAACATCGAACTGACGACGACGACACTGCGAAAGATGGTGCATGTCACAAGTCAAGGCCGCCTAGGGTGTTGTTTGCAAGACTGCACTATCACAGGCATCGTGTCAAATGAGATGGCGCCCGCAGACCCCGAAGCCCTGCGTCTCTTAGTCGTGGCCTTTCGAAACGTCAAGCAGCGTTCCCGGAACGGTGGGCTTGCCTCGCTGCGCCTTGGACTCGCTGTGCACCTCGAGGGCGAAGACGGGGTCGCGGAGCTCGCTAAGCCTAGCGAGTGTTGGCTCTCCTGGAGAGCTGTCTGGGATGCCGCAGCGCGCACCTTCAACACAACAATGACGGCGCTGGACGAGGCTCAGGTATCCGTGGGCGAACATCTTGATATATTCGGCGGTCTTGAGGGTTGCAGCCTTGCCTGCGATGTCTCCCTGGCCTCCGTCCAAGGCCTGAAATCAAAGAATATCCTGGAATCAGTGAAGAAGCTGACGCTGGGGCTGTCAGCGCCATGCAACCCTGCGATGGGCCCCGACTCTGGGGATATGCCGACGGACTTGGGGGCGGTAGATCAGACCCAAAGCCAATGGTGTCACCAAGTTACCCGTGGCATTCTGCAGGTGTCACATCTGATGCCAGAATTTCAAGTACTCGAGCTGCACTGGTACGATCTCGGCAAATACGCATCCACGTTCGTCCCACCGGCCAACGACGGACGTTCAGAAGAAGCACACCATCTCGTCAGCCTTGGCTTTGAAGCTGCATCGCGAGGCTCCCAAGGACCTCGATCACCAGCTGCACAGGAGGGCAGCGCCAGCACTAACTCTGGGACGGCGCGGCTCAGAGACTCTAGCTTGCACGGCGTGTACTCCTCCGAATCCGATCTACTGCAGTTTCTCCGGGAAACCCGTCCCGCAACGTTAACATAGGAAGATACCCACGTCTTAGGGACATACGCCCCCATACTAGAATATCTAACAGGCCAGGAAGGCCCAGTCATGAGTTACCATCTGGAGGGTTTGCGTGAGAGGAATGACCTTCGCAAGGCACTGGTACATTTCGATATCCCGGGCAGGTCTAAGTTTCCATATAGGGCCGGCTATTTGGGACCCAGTTCCCTAATCCGAGGACCTGGCGATGCGAGGAAAGCTGTGAGCTACCGCTTACCAACGGGGCGGGCTTTAGGATCCGGAGCACATTCGCGATGGTCCGAGGACAAGGAGCAAGAATACAGGCCGCCTATGAGCCCGGGATTGGATGATTTTGATACCTACCTAACGAATAGGTATATTCAGGACAGGAGGTGTGCAAAGAGGTCATTTGCTAGATGAAAATCAATTTTAGGCATACACTTTACAATGATGAATCTCCAAGTACTCCCGGAACCTAAACTACATCTAGATCCCTAAGTGCTCTCAGGTTCCGAAGGCTTTTCAGTATTCCCAAGTCCCAAGCATCTTTCCATCTCATTCTCGAGCCAGATCCTAGAATTGGCATGACCCTTTCCGTCTGCATCTGGATCGTATTCAATTTAATTTTTTTTTTCAAACAACGCCTTGCCCTGATAGTTCTGAGTGTACTTTGCTTTGTCTGTCATCTAGTTGTAGTACGTTATGCTCAAGCCAGGGATTAAGCCTTTCAGAGTCGAAGCAATTGTGATAACCTTCTGATACTACAGCTGGGTATCCGTACCGGGCATGTGTGGAGAGTAGATTGTCCTCGGCGGGCCCAGGCGGATCTTCGCGAGGCGTCATAATGAAAGCCGCAGGGTTTATGCTCCTTGAATAGACCTGCGTCAAGGCCGTCGCCTTGTGCCATCCACTTTGTCTCCCCTGTGATAAGGTTAATGGAATTTTTATTGAATGCGTTCATGGGGTCCTCGTCGGGATACGTTTCATAGGGACAGAATGCTTGGGTCTCGAAGATGTGTGCCTGGGATCCTCGAAGTCAGCGAGAATTATACTTGATATACAGATCTATAGTACTGCTCACCAAGTATACAGCTTCACTTGAGACAATAAGGATGACGTTTACAGCCCGAGAGCTCACCATGGCCTAAGTTTAAGAATGTTCTTGTAATCGGAGAACTTCTTCAGCGAGGCGAAGGTGTATTATATATAGAACCATACCGGTTATGCGGAGGCTAACTAATAATCTGGGCCACGGGCTCACTTCACGCAAAGATAGCGATCGCTCGCAGCGTCATCACATTGGGGCCCCAGAATGATATCACCACATCGCTCGGTGTGTATTTGGATTTGCAGGTAAGCCGGGGCTCGTTCATAATAAGGCTCATGGCATACAATGATATATTGTCCACTATTGCCATCATGTCGTGTCCTGAACACGAGGACTCTGTCGTCTCGGGGATAAGGAAAATAAACCCAGACGGTGTTTTGTTTGTTGAAAAAGAGTGTGTGCGAAGCTTGAATCTCTTCATCTAACTAGCTGACTACTCAAGGAAACGGTCTCTTTATATGCCACTATCGTGAGGCCTTTTTTGTTCAAGGCGAGTCAGCCTAGCCTGTTGACGCGTCAGCGATGTGAGGCCATCGTGACCTAGCCTGGCGCTATGGGCCGCTGTGGGCCTTATAACCAACATTGTTGACGTCTTTCAGTAAAGCACTCATACATAGAGACAGCGGACGAGTCTGTCGAGGTATGAGCGTGGGTGCCGTAGAGGAAGCCCATTGAGTAGAAGAATGTGATACCTCGCGTCGACGCCAGGTTGATGGTCCGAAAGCACTGCTGGTACCAGCGCAACGTGGTTTGGAAGTAATAGCAGTCAGCCAATCGTGGGGGATGAGGGGTATCCCAGATCGGCAGGCTTCTTGTGCCCTCAGGGAGATGCAACTGAAGTAGACCGTGTCTTCTAAAGTTAGAATTAAATGCCAGGGGTGCTGCGGGTTATGGTCACTTTAGCAGACAGCAGACATACCATGAATGAAGCCATCACATACGAGAGGGCTGCCTTGTTCTCTACGATGTATGCGAAGCGTTTAGACATGATGGAACAATCCTCTGTTCGGGTATGAAGACGTTCAGCCTTGATGATGCGACCCGAATCAATCGACAGCCTAACAACCCGCCCACGTACTGACGACGTAAGCAAGGGTTGCTTCCCCCGCTCGAATTGCTCTATGTTCCCGAGCCGAAAAACCCCTTGCGACGACTTCATGATGCCGGCCTGCCGCGCTGATTGTTGCAATAGCACGCCAGAACAATGTATGCCGGGCGGAGAGCCGAACGATCTCGAGAATTTCGGAAGGCATAAATCGCAACTGAGGAAGGCCAACAAGAGGGCCGACCTTGGCCTAAGGCGGCTCGGTCGAAGAGATGCCTCTCTTCAAGATAGAGTAGTGGTGCTCTTGGCCAAGTAGACGTAGGGCTAGCTAAGAATTGAATGCTGGGATAGAAACCGTCTTTGCGTGTCTAGGGAGAGCAGGCAATGTTTCTGTCAACGGGTTTCGCTTGAGGGAGAGGGAGTACAGCCTTATCGATAAGTTATAATAACTTATTTCAGGCAAGTATCACTAACTTGTGAGGCTATTCAAGTAAATATCAGATGCATACTTATATTGACGACTGAAGGGCGATGAAGTGAATCTATCTAATAGGTGATGAGCGTATCCTTATATATCCAGACTGGATCACCATCGTTTCTGCTCAGCCACTTAGTTTCCTTACATAAGAAATCTTCGGGGGGGGGGCGGGGCTACCTTTTATTACCTGCATGTCAGATGGGTCATAACACATCGCCTCCCTAGTGCCGAGCTGGCGGTAGGGAAGTTCGACTTCGTAAACTTGTGCCTTATGAATTCGACGAAAATCTCGTCATCCAGACCCTCATTCAGGACTTCTAAGTCGGCACTCAAGGTTTCGGGTGGCGGGCGCAGCATAATCAACTCCGCATCGTCCCAACTGGCGTCGTCGTTGTTGGCACTAGAAGCATCATTACCGCGGGCGGTATTGATGTTCTACTTGGTTGGCTCGTCGGCAGTTTCCATGGCGTCTCCCATTGGGACGCTTCTTGTATGGGTGTCTGCCAGGGAGGCCCCACCTCTTGTAGGGAACGTGAGGTTATATATCCAGCTCGTTCAGACCGGATCCCCACCATCTTCATACCATGTGGCACCGGTAGCCTTTCACTCTCATCAGACCCTTCAGTCTTGGCTACAACAACCAGCCGGCCGGGATATGCGGCGCAGCCACCCGAGTCCGCGCTAGAGAGACCTGTCTGTGGTGGCCCCGGCTGAATGTGACTGCACAATGATACGAGGTCTTCGCAAGGAGAGAGCCGGGTAGCATTCCTCGTGGCGACCGGACGATCCGGGGTTCTGGAGTCATACCGGCACGAGGCAGCTTGTCAGCAGCAGCTCAGCCCGCCCATATCTGGGACGTAACGTCGGACTCTTAACGAGGACAGCAACACTAATATTAGCCAAAAGAAAAAGGAAGAAAAAGGTCACTGCGAGAACACTCATCACAGGTTATGTAGTCCAGATGGCAGGACCAACGTTCTCAAGGAGACGATTCCAAACGACGTTTCCATTCCGACCAAGAACGCCTTGGCCATGTGCCCATACCCTATTGCCTAGAAAAAACTATATCACAGTCCAAGATCGACTCTGTTCCTGCTACCTCCCTTTCGAGAGGGGCCAGGAGACAGCTCGCGCGACTAGGCGTGGGCAAGGTGATCAAAGATGTGAAAAGGGTCTCCAATCCCATCTCTCAGAGATTATTTAGCGTCCCCCAGAAGAAAGCGGAAACAAGTTGCGGGAGATTTTCCAAACAACACTCTGGTTGTGTCCTTCTGTCCATCCTTAATAGGTATTAGCCACCCGGGCATTTCCTCCCCGAGGTCCTCGGACAGCTCCGTTGCTGATATGCGCCAAAATAGATATTCCAAGCCTCCCGAGACGCAGCGACGTCTGATCCAACACATGTACTCGACGACAATAGCTATTAGGTGCCCAGAGAGCTCATGATAATGAGCCAAGGTCGATGCGATGCGGAAACACAAGACTCAAATGGCAGTCGCAAAGAGAAAAGAGAGCACCGTCGCCACGCTGTGCCAAAACGCATTTCTCAGGTCTGAGGACGAACAAGGTATCGCGGCTAATGACGACCACAGCGGCGGACAGAGCGCGGAATGGACAGATGCGATCGGTTGGTGCAGATGAAAGGAGAAGGATAGCTGTAATCGACGGGCGATGTAGCGGGTAAAGATCCGAGCACAGATGACCACCTGGTATAAGACAACATTCCCCAAACGCCGGTCCCCCAACCCAGACGGCGCCTTCCCCTTGCGCTCGGGCAAAACACAAATGCCTGGGTATATACGACATTTCCAGTCTAGATCTCAACACCTATCCCGAGTGGATGAGACCCTACAGAGATGTGGTGAAGTCTGAAGATCGGACCAGGATCATCAATCATGACTCCGTGACGGACATGCCGTGGTGGGGCATGGCCTCCGGTGAGAGGCTTGCAGACTCAGCGTGGTCAAATGACACGAGCTGGTTCATGTCCAGATCCGCCTGGGTCGTCTCGATGAACGGGGAGTGAGGCGGGTGCATGGGAAGATTGATGGTATGCTTCGAGTACATCTCATTCAAGCTCGTGCCGTCGTCAGAGACGGCAGACTCGTGGACTGGGTAGAGATCCGCCGATGAAGGTCGACCAACCATTGACAAGGGCGGTGACTGGTCGACGATGGCTGGATCTCCGTGGCCATGGCTGGTGAACGAAAGCGGGGACACGGACTGAGGCACAAGAGGCGACGGGTGAACCATTGGCGACAAGAAAGTACCGCTGTAAGGCGTGTTGTAACTTGAGGCTGGCATCGGTGTGCTCTCGGGCCCTTGCGTGAAGTAGTTGGGGCTGGAGTAGTCCGACGGGGAAGGCGCGGTGGTTGCCGACATGGGGTATTGTCGCATATCCAGTCCGAAGCCAGCCTGCGTGTCGATCCGCAGGTTGGGCCCCAACCCACTCGGCTGCTGAGGAACAGGTGCGAATATGCCTGGGCTGTGAGGCTGCGGCTGGCTCTCGCCAGGGTGCTGGATGAAGAAGGACGGCATGGGCGCTTGCAGCATAGCGAAGTCGACGGGCATGGGTACCGACCTGCTGCGCTGGCGCTTGTGACCGCGGGACATCCCAGGATGTAGTGACGGTGGAGCCCCCCACTGCGTCTCCTGGTACATACCCACATGAGGGGCACCGAAGCTGGGCTGCGATGATGGCCGGTTTGTAGGCGAGACAGGGGCGGAAATGGAGATCGCATGCATGGCCTCATAGGGGTTGGCCGACTGACGGTTCATGAAAGCCTCCAAGGACACGAGCTTGGCCAGCTGGCCGCTGAGAACCTTGGGGTTGCCACCGAGGTGGTGGACAAGACATTGCGACGCCTGCTGATCCTCGGTGAAGTCCCCACACTGGAAGAAGCCGTTCGTCTGCGGCGAGGAGTCCATGAAGAAGTTTGGGGGCCTGTTCAGCTCGATGACAATGCCACCGAGCTTGTTTGGATCGCCGTCATTGTTCTCGAGAAAGATCGACTTGATGGATGCGAAGGGGTATTCGATCTTGTAGCCGGCCTGCTCGTTGTTGATGTAGTAGGTCATGGTACATTTGTCAGGCGAGTAGAAAATGATCAGGTCCATGGTGTTCTGGCCCACACGCGTCCACTTGCCAATGCTGAGAGAACGGCAGGTCAAGTGATGAATCACTGTGATCCGTTAGTCAATGGACATGATCGCCATCCCGCCCCTGCGATGTTTGTGAGGTCGTGAGACTTACAGACTTTGCCCTGGCCGTTCTGCTCCCCGCCAAAGGGCATACCGCCGGGGCCGTAGGGCATGAGGCCACGGCCGAGGAACCCAGCGCCCAGACCCTTGCCAGACTCCATGGCCTGCATGGCCAGGTAGGTCCGCATGGACTCAGGTATCGCATCGAAATCCTCGCCGGTCTCCAAGCTCTTCTTCGCCAGCGCCTTAATCTTGGCACGCCTGCACAACGCTATTAGCCCTGGCAGCAGTAGAGGTTACCAGTAAAGAATCGCGTACCTGTTCTGGAACCAGATCTGGACCGACCGCTCGGTCATGTTGATCTCATCCGCGATCCGTTCTCGCACATTTGCGGTAGGAGTAGGGTTCTTGTTGAACTCCATCTCCAAGGTCGTCAGCTGGTCTTGTGTGGCGCGCTGTCTCTTCTGATTCTTCTGCTGCTGGGTCAAGGTGCTCTTCCTTGGTGGCCGTTTCGAGGCAGAGCTAGCATTGTGGGAAGCAGATGTGGCGGACGAGGGTGTCTGGATGCTGACAGGATAGCCGCCTGAGATGGGCGTCCCTGTGTTTGTCGGCGAGCTGGCGTCGTCGGATTGAGACATCGACACAGCACTAGTCGCGGCCGTCATGCCCTGATCTTCCAGCTGTGTGGCCATTTCGGGCTACGTATGCTGAAGACTCGTGATATGGCAGCCCGGGGGGGGGGGGGTGATTATCCGGATAGGCTGGGCGTGTTGGCTCCTTTCCTTCTTTCTTCACAAACGAAATCGGATTATATTCTTTCTCCTCTAGGGTGCGCGCAGTGATGTGAGCCGCGACCTGATTCAATGACTAGACCGCCAGGAAGGGGGGTATCTAGTTCGTCTGGTGTGATCTAGAATCGCCCAGAATCGTTCGACCTTGGTGACCCGGGGGTCTGGTCAGTGGTGTGTGTAGTTGAATGAGTGTGGTGTTTAAGCAGTCGAAGCCCAGATAGTAGTGAGCGCCGTCCTCGACGTATGGGTGCAGGACCAGACTGGAAAGGATAGGAAGGCAAGCCGGCACAGGTGGGCAGTAGGGTGAGCGTGAGTAGGTGTGGATTTAATGAGGCGGGCAAGGTGGTTCGATATGATGCCCGATGCTTGGTGTCTGGAGCTTGAAGAGGCTCGTGCTTGCTGAAGCGAGGCGGATGGATCTCTGTCAAGAGTTACGGCCAAAGAAAGTCAAGTCCAGTCAAGGAAAGGTGGCGAGGTCAGGGTAGCAAGCCAAGGCGATATGGGATCTTCGCGACAACCGAATGAATGTAAATGGATACGCCCGGAAGGATTGAACGGGGTGATCCGAGAACAGCAAAATGGGGACTTGTAGGGAACGACTGTGGTTAGAACATAGAAGAAGCGGGGGGGGGAGGTGAAGAAAAAGGAGAGGAAGAGAGGAGGAAAACGTCGAGTTCGGCGACAGAATGGTAGAGAATTGACGGTGAAGGATCACGATTGACAGGAGACGGAGGGAAAAGGGGGAAGGGAAGGGGGGAGGCAGAAAAAAAAAAAAAGAAAAAAAAGAAAAAGGGAAAGGGAAGGGCAGCAAGCAGAGCAGGCAGGAGGCCAAGCGCGGACGGGGACTGGGTCGGGAAAGGGACTCCAGGAACACTGGCCCGAGGAGAGAAAAGGGAATAGGCCAGGAAAGCCGGCAGGTGGGGGTTATCCCCTTGTCATCGTCCACGGCTGGGATTGGCCTTCTCCCCTTGCATCCTTGAGGGAGGGGGGGGACAGGAAGGTGGGACTGGTGTGGGCAGGAACAGGGCACGACAGGGACAGCCAAGGGCAGAGGGCAAGGGCGGCTGGCTGGACGGCGTGGGACGGGTACCTGGTAAACTAGACTCACTACCCACCCCTGTCCCTGCCCTGCCCTGCCCTGACCTGATCCTCCAGCGTCAGCACAGTCCTTTCTCTCTTTTCTCCTTTTTTTTTTTCCTTACTTCTTTTTTTTTTGTTTTGTTTTGCTTTTTGCTTCTCCAGGTCTCGCAGACGCCAGAGCCACAGCCGCTCCATCTGCCACCCTGCCCCCTCCACGCACCCCCTCCCGCCTGTATCCCGTACCCACTGTACGATGTACTACGGTCTTCACGGACCAAGTCACGGGATCCATGGGTGGCTTTGCGACGCTGTTAGATCTCACATAGTCCCACCGTGATGGGGTCGTCTCGAGACTCTCGAGCCGGGGCTGACCAGGGGATGTCATGGGGAGCAGAGAGTGGGAGAGAGGGAGGCTGGGCGTCCACCCGTCTACATGAGGTGAGAGGAACAAAAATTCTCCGCCAAAAAAAACAAAAAACAAAAAAAGACAACCAAAAACAGAAAAGGACCATGCCCCAGGCGCCCACCGATACACACGCCCCCAACACTACTGCAGCAAAGTTCATGCAAACTCCAGGCCAGTTCATCATGGGCTGCAGACTGCTAGTCTGTCTTGCAACCTTGGACCTTGATACCTGGGCGCCGGCATCCTCGGAACCCCTGACAGGTCATCGCCCACGCGGTTAGAGCTCTGTCCGCCGGTGTGGCTGACGATCAGTGACAGAATCTGATGCCCGATCCTCCTGAGGACCTCCAGGTGGTGAGCAGCAACAGCGAGCGCATAGTACGGATTACAGGGCACAGTCAGCAGACGGCCGCCTCTCAACACACCACCAGGCCGCCAACCACCGGGCCAGGGGTCGACCACACCATGAAGCTCTGTCCACCACCATTACAAGGCCTATGTTCCTGGCCCGGTCCATGCAGACAGTCTCCGTACCTGCATTAGCGTCAGGGGACCGTTTTTCCCCAAAAAAGACTGGTCGCCCGCACTAGACGCCACGCCGCCCCAGCAGAGCAGGCAGCCTGCTGCGCGCTGATCCGCGGAGGATCGTGTTTGTTCCTCGCTGCACTCGCGAGCCCATTGGTCCGTCCGTCAGAGCTCTACCCGCAGCCAGTGCGGCTGGTTCAGCCCGGTCAACAGTCGTGAGTCGTGACGACCGGTAACCAATTCCGTACCGCTTCGGTCAGACTCTACTGCACAGTCACAAGGTGGGCAGGTGCGCTGCACGGACTGATACCGCCCTGGAACCGAACTGCTCGCGGTGCGACATTGGTCTGGAATAATGCCGGGCGCCCTATAACACCCTGGTGGATGATCGCACATCGTTCAGCATGAAACGAGGTTTGACTATGCTGGTATTCACGAGGCTGAGCTTCGTACCTACTTGCAACTGGTTTGAAGCACGAACGACTGGCGGTCGCCCGGCGTTTGAAGGTGGCCGGCGGGTATTAGCCGGGTAAACACACACACACACCCACCCACAAGACACGATATCACCTTGCGTCTGGAGGGTAGAACGGGCCTCTTGAGGGGAGGTGGCTTGAGGCCACAGTCTGCCCTTCTGTTTCCCGCACCGTCCGTCTTTCACACCAGATCGTCAGCACTGTGTTAGGCGATCGCCAAAGCCTCGTACCGTCGTTCGGCTAAGGCCCTGCGCGTTCTGTTTTGTACATACTTCGGCTGGCGCGACAACGTTCAGAAGTATCCAGGGACCGAAACACGCGCGTCACTGCCCGCGCGAACGTCTCCGCTAGTCGCATCACCGCGACCCCGCTATTCTGCAGGAGACTGCAGAAGCTGAAGGGACGTGAGGCGCCAAGCCCCTTGGAGAGGCTGGAAGCTTCGAGAGTCGCGCCATCAAGACGAGAGTTGGCCGACTGGTGCAACAATCAGGCTGGCGTCACACCAACTTCTTCACCTCGTCTCTACCAGACCTGTCAGAAGACGAGCCACAAAAATCACTCTTACTATGTACAAGACGCACTTGTCTCTAACCCTGATACCTCCTGCAGAAGGTGAGCTAGGGGCCTCCATGCACTCCAGGAATGGAGAACCGAAAAGGGGGGGACGGTGGCCTCCCGCGAGTGGATGCTGGAGGAGCCAGTCCCATGTCACAGTGCATACGTTATGCACCATCACTGTCCGGCCAAGACCGCGGCAGAAGTGTTCGTCGTGCAGTCTTGCACTTGCACTTGCTATGTAGTAAGACTTGTGCACAGAGGCTCTCAACGACCACCGCTGCTGACTTGCCTTTGCGCCGTCATCTTGTCTCACGATTCACAGCACCAGTCTCAATCTTGTCAACGGTGGGAATCATCGCGAACCTGGACTATCAGAAGGGGACGTCAGACATGTGAGGTCAGCATGAGCAGGTTCCGCGGACGTTTCCTTGTCCAATACCAGAGAGAGGATGACAGACGTTGGTCTATAGCGAATGGGCCTCGGAGGCCACCAACATCAGAACAGCTCTCCACGTATGACGACCTCAGCTTCATCTACTGTGCGAGGTTGACTCCGTGACACTCGATCAGAGACATCCCGGGACCTAAAGATCGGGCAACCCAGTCGCTCATTGAATTACTCTTGTTACCCTCATTGCATTCCCAGCCGGTGTGAAGAATAGAACAGTCATCCTCGAGGAGTCCATAAGTCCAAGGGATGACCCAGTATGAAGACGGGGATGTGACGAAGCCCGGGATCGATGGCGGAATGCTCGAGCATACAAACCTCTGCTCTGATTCAAATATTGGATCTTTAAAGTGCACCCCACGCAGCGTTCCGCGGGCATGAGCACTGGCTGGCGACTAACTAACTATGCGTTCCTCTCTCCAGATGGGGCTCGGAGATAGAAAAATTGGGTTTTGGCGAGCGTTCGCGGCGATACTCGCCGAGAGGTACGACTCCAGGAGACTTCAGAGATCTCGGCTCAACGCCGTCAGCACGCTGTGGCACAGTGTCAAGACACCTTTTGTCCTGTGGGTACCTCCCCATGGTCCTTGCCTCACTGCTACCTAACCCTTAGTGGTGGAGCCCTGGGGCTTCAGACGAAAACCTACCAGGGGTCCCACGGCAGATCTCGCTCTTCGTCTGAACTTCTGACTGGGAGTCCTGCGCAACTCCCGCACCCTTTTCGACTCTCGCGAGCGGAATAGGTACGGAAGAGTGCCACGACTTCGGGAAAGAGGAAATAGCCCGCTGCAGCCGACTCAATCACGCATCAAATCGGCATATTTCAGCAGCTCACTGTCGTATGCCGCTCCGGCAGCCCATTGTCCAACGACAGCCCCTTCAATGTTCAAGATCCTCCCGACGAGAGTGGTACTATGGTAAGAAGAATTGGTCTGTCCGGGTCGCAGAGCTTCCAGAATGTCATGAGTCAAGATGTCAGTGGGACCTAGCATCCGTCCCTCCCTTCGGTAGCCTCTCGGAGTCGCCACGACGGTGGGTGGAATCGGGTTCTGGGTCGTTCAGGCCTTGTGGGGTTCTCCTATTCAGCCCCTTGCGTTGACAGGGCAGGAAACGTTCGTCGATCACCAGTGTTACAAATGCCGACGTCGCGCGGCTTTTCGCGTGACCGAGGCTGTGGCCCGTCACTGATGCCTCATTCTGTTTGGTAACAACCAAATGAAGGCTTAGTGTGAGGGATCATACGGCTCCATAGAGACTTGATAGAATCAGAAGCCCTTCTCTATGGGTTCTGATTCCGAAGAGACACCAGATGACAGAATGGCTGCACCTGGCGGATAGCACGCGTCGCATTCAAGCCTTCTGCTCTCCTCGTGCTGTGGGATCCAACCCGCACCCGAGTTGCTTACCCTATGCGACTCTACCACCACGAATCAAGCAATCCATAGTAAAGGATCAACATCGCCATTGGTCACATTCGCCATAATCTGCGTGTCCACACCACGCCGCCGCCGGCGCCGCCGGCGCCAGCGCCGGCAGAATCCGGTCTGATGTCTACCAGTCCACGATATCGTCGGACTGCAGCATAGCATCCCCTTGCCGGGTCGAGTTTTGGCGGGCAGGGCAAGTACCCTTTTGGGCCAGCCTTGTCTCACACAGGACAAAGCTCCGGTTTGACAACGAGATAGTTCAGCGGGGCTTCAGCCTTGTCCTGGAGCAAGCATGACGCGATGTGGCGGTGCCTCTCAGAGTCCGGCGGTCAAGCGGCTCAAACTCTCCCCAACACAACCCCCGGTACACAACCAAGTCCGAACTTTGATAGCTTCCTTCCGTAAGCTTCGTCTCGGAACATATAGGAGAGTCAGATAAGGCCCCGCACACTCCACCCGGAGTATGCCCACGACGGGGTCGTCTGTGAAGTGCAGGACCTGAAGGCTACGAAATGGGAAAAGTGTCGGCGTACTATAGTACAATGGTGGTCTCGATCGGGTACGAGGACGTAAGCTTGTCCACTCCCTTCATGCCTGACCACTTGGCAGTCAAAGCAAGCAGAGTCGAATGTCGAAACTAAGCGTGCACGTATTGCACTTGTATCCTGCGGCCGTACCTCAGCATCGTAGCAGTGCCGTAACGTGTTCGGTACCGCAGAATGCAGGACGGGGCGAGGGACGGGGACGGATGCAATGCAGCGATCAGACGCCACCCAGACTTTCGACGTCGAAGGTTCCTAGATGCCTCGGCCGGTCGCATCTACACCGGGCCCGTCTTCGTCGTTGCACATACACCACCATCCGGTGCGCCATCGGTGTGTCGCTGACCTCCTCGGAAAGGGACCGAGCGCCATTCTCATGCCCGGATAGGGGACGACTGCAACACGACGGTTCGTTCCGCCGGCAACACAGGGCAGGCGAGTGCAGAGGCACGCCGCGGCCAGGACCCAGGACGACGTCTCCGCCGGGCCTCTGCTGGCCGATGACGCCAGGCTCGTCGGTGTCCTTTTGCTGTGCCAATCAAGGCAAGCTAATCGCAAATCACCCCGGTCTTTTGTGAAGTCTCTGGCAGCTCTAAAAGTGCGGCGCAACCTTGACTGGACTTGTTCGTCCGATCTCGACGGTGAACCAGCCGACTGGGCCCTGCCCACCACGTCAGTGTCGATCCCCCTGAGTCGTCCTTCCCTATCTGGCATCGCCAGAGCAGAGGCCAGATGATGGCGCTTGCAGGGGCACGCAGCGGGGTCAAGGGATCCTCGCCGGCTCGCCCCCCAAGCTTCTCCTCCTTCGAGCTTATCGACAGGGCCAAGGAGGAGGAGCAGATACTCCTTCTTCTCCAGCGTCGCTTATTGCGCGCCTTACTATGACCCCCCTAGACTAGACGCCACCGGCCAGTAAGCCTATCGCATTCCTGTCTTTTAAGTACGGCACGTGTCGAACATATGAACAGCCCAACCACCATCGTCAATCCGCGTCCTTTGCCCTACCGGGGTCCCGGACTGGGGATCTCGGCGGACGAACGATCAGGAGTTTGTGTGGTGGACCTTGGGGGGGGGGGGGGGAATGGAAAAGTAACAGCCAAAAGCTTCCTTTATTTAGGTGCTTGGCACCTCCGGCCACGCCAGCCTCACGGCCACACGTTTCGCGCGCGACTGCGGCCCCCGCTGAGGGGAGAGGGGGGTTGCTTGGGGGGGTTGGTTTTGTTTCATGGTGGGTAGCTGTCGTAGACACCTTGCCGCGTCAGAGGGGCAGGGCGGATGTAGGGTTTCCAGGACCGCAGCAGCGTACAGGGTGTTGTTACAAGTGAGTGCTTGTCGTCGTCGGCTGGGCACTCTCGGCTGAGACGGGCTCGCGCCGCCGAATCTACCAGACACCTTGCTGATTCCAGCAAACGGTTGCCGACGACGCGGGCGCCTCTGGAGGAGGAGGCTCGTGAATAGGTGAGTCCCGACTTGATGACTATGCTCGGCGGTCCCGCCAGACGAACGATCTAAGGTGAGAGTTTCTACTTGAGAAGGCCGAGAGGCATCGGCAAGATTGTATGTGGTCAACTCGTGTATTCACGCCCCAGAGAAGCAGATGCTGGCATCGAAGGCGCCAGGCCTGAACGCTAGAAGGTTATGCCGCGGTGGGGGGGGGCTTATCCCGGGGAGGATTATTCTATGGGTGTATAATCCACTGTCACAGGAATTGGCAACTCTCCTTCCTCCTGGCTGCTCTGTCACCTCAGGCCGGGCTACTTCAGCCCGGCCGGAAGTCGCCTTGGGATCGGTTACCATCCGCCCTGCTCCTCCTGTCGCGGATGCGGACTCCCTGCGATCTCCCTAATGACTTCTCTCGTCCTCGCATTATCTTCAAAACTCAGGTTGATCAGATCCACCACCTCGCCCACGGTGAAGAACAGACTCAGCTCGCTGTCCATCCACAGGAACCGCACATCCCGCAGATTCGACTGCAGCACCTCGCTGAGGTACTTGAGCCGCATCCACGAGGGCGCGTACTGCATCGTCTGCGGCGCCCCGTGCTCTTCCTCGCGGCCCGCGGCGCGGCTCGGCACGAACAGGTCGTCGAGCTCGGTCACGCTCGCGATCAGCTTGGCGATGTTGTAGGCATCGTCCTGGCCGATGGAGGGCGCCTCCATCACATCCGAGATGATCTTGAGTGAGATCGTGTCCACGAGTGAGCCGACGGCTTGATACCAGGCTGATTTTGCCAGGATACTCTCCCACGTCGCGGCGAGGGACCGCACGCGGGCGGCGGCGGCGTCGACACAGCTGTCAATGTCGTCTTGCGTAAGGAGGCCTTGTTCACCTAGGTCCAACGATTAGCCAGGACCCCCGAGACCGAGGGCGGTGTCAAATTGCGAACCTCCTAGTAGATCCCTGAGGACGGTTTTTTGTATGTTCATCTCGTTGCTGTACGCCCGGGCCGCGAAGCTCTGGAGCATCCTGATGTCGTTCTCGAGGCGCAGTGATCTCTGTGCCTGCGTGCTCAGGTCATCGCGTGCCTTCCACGCTGCCGCAAGATCACCGAGCTTCTCTGCCAGATAAGTCGTGTCGTTATACAGGAACCTGAGATGTCAGCGATCGGAGCAAAGGGGGAAAGGTGACAAGGGCCAAGACTAACATGTTGCCTCCTATGTCGAGCGCGTAGTAATAGGGCCCAACGGCTCTGAACATCGCCAATGCCAGGCTGGGCAGGGCAAACAGGCCGGCGGCGGCTTTGGCGACGGGACTGCTCTCGTGTCTGTCTGTTGTCAGCTAGCGGAAGAGGATAAGGACTGAAGACCACATACTCTGCTTGCGTCAACATCGCGCCATCCTCAAGTATGGCAAAGATAAGCTGTAGAACAGGTTCGGGCATAGAGGAGATGTTGTATGTCTCTTTGAGCGTCATTTCTCTCTGCTTCTTGGCCGCCGCGGTCCACGAGGCTGGTTGTCTTGCCACAGGCGCGCTCTGGGGCTCTTCATGAGCATCGTCATCGCCCCATCCCCATGCCGCATCGCCGCCATCATCGTCGTCGTCTGCTTCCTGTTTTGCTGCTTGAGATTCTGGTTCAGTGGCCCCCTGAGCATCGCCATCGTCAACCCAGGCTCCCCATGCATCTGCCCCGTCCTCGTCCAGGCCTTCTGCTGACTTTGGCTCCTCTTCTGTGGGTCCCTGGGGAACGATATCTTGCTGGTCGCCTTGGTCGTCCCACGCGGCTCCCCAGTCGTCATCTTCAGCAGCGGCTGCAGTGGCCGGCGCGGCTGCGAGTTCTTGGCCCTCAGCGCGTGAGACCATCTGTCTCTCGACCCTCTCGACCTCCTTGGAAGAGCCAAGCCCCCCCGACAGCCGCGTCCGTACTGCGTCTAGCGCACTCTCTCTGCACTTTGCAAGCCAGACCTTCGGCGCATCCTCAACCCATTCTTGTAGCTCATTGAAGCCAGACAACCGCAGCTCTGTGAGTCTTAGACAGAAGTGCTTCGCGGCTGCCATGATGCTCTCGAAGCGGTCCATCTCCTTCAGCGATGCCGGTACAGCCGGGTCCAGCCAGAGGGATATGATTCGGGTTGCGATCTCCGGCATCATCAAGGTGGACATGGAGTCGACCAGGTCTGATGGCAGCCGTTGCGCAAGGTACGAGAGGACTGTAAACATGTCGGAGAAGAGCGCATCAATCGACCGATCTGCCTGGCCCTCGACTCGCAGCACACCACCATCAGCAACGACGGCCGGCAGAGTAGTGCTGCTGGTGTCCATGCGAGGCCCCACGATAGCCTGGTCGACCTCATGCCACAGCTGCGCCATGCGCTGGTCGACCTCCTTGTAAGCCTTAAGTCCAGTAGCAGCATCAGACAGATTCATCGCCTCCCCCTCCTTCGTCTCCACAATCGAGGCGCTCCTCCCTTCCACGTCGACATGTACCAGGGCCTTCCAGACGTGCTCGAAGACCTCGTGTACGGTGTTCTTCAGCTCAAAGGCCCTCAAGTCCAACAGCCGTACGACCCTCACGCCTTTCCCAACCGGCAGAGCATCGAGAGCCTCCCATGCCCTCTCGAGCAGCCTCAGTGCGTCGAGTAGCCGCCGCTCGCGACACGCCTGGCCGGCCTGGTCGAGCAGCCCGCTGACATCCTTGATGGCGGCGAGCGCCTGGCGCACACGCGCGTTGTAGGCAAGCTCGGACCGCAGGAATGCGACCTTCTCCTCAGCCTCGACTATTGCCTCTCCGGAGGCGGCGGGCTCGGAAGCCTGGCGCAGGATGTCGTTCGCGGTCTGGCGCGAGCGGAGGATGTCGGACTGCAGGGAGGCAGCGTTGGATTGCCAGGTCGAGACATCGGGCGCGGTCTGTTCATTGATAGTATGGATCTCGGCCTGTTCGCGCCCCGTGTCAGCAAGAAGGCAGAGGAGGGCCGCGGGCGGCTGGTCAGAAACGAACCTCGAGGCGGGACTTGGCCTGTGAGAGTGCCTCGATAGCCTGGGGGAGCGCCTCAGAGCTTAGCTTCAGGGCCGAGGCATCCTCCTCCGGAAAGGTGCCGTTCGTGGTGAAGTTGACAAGGGCCTGGCCAAGGGCACCCGACGAGCCTTGCGCGCTCATGACGGACAGAGAATGTATGTGTGTTGGGGGGGCAGAGAGGCTTGTCGCAGCACCGTGACGGCATTTGCGACAAGCTGTCAGGAAGTTAAGGCTCGCGGCCAGGGGGGTATCCTACCACCTACCCCAGCCCCCAGACCAGCTCACGCCAGGGGTCCCACGGCGGGGCTGTTCACACGCTGAAGGTTGTCCCACAGTAGAGGTGGCAGGTCATATTACATGGTACGTAGGGGTTATCTCGTGGTCGTTCAATGAGAGCCAGAGGTTTTCTGATTCACCCTCGCATGTGGGTTTGTTCCCGCTAACATCAACATGCTACCACGCCCTGGAGAGTTACGGATGGCAAGCCAGATCAAGAGACATATACAATAGATAGAAGCAACGACAGGGAATTATCAATGATGGGACGCGGGAAATCATGGGTCAGGGTCATGGTACTTGGACTTTGGACCTTGGTGCAGTAACCCTGACCCCCGATCGCGGGGTGAAGTGGAATTGATATGGAGTTGCCCCTCCATGACTTCACACCCGTGTTTGACAAGCAGGGCCACTCACCAGGCGTTGTACAGTCTTGGGTCTTCGGCGCACTTCTGACAGCGCACCACTTTCAGGCCGCCCACCACGTTTTCCTTTCAGTGCCCTGGTCCAGTTTTCTCTCCGTCTAGCAGTTTACGCCTGAGTTTTCACGTTGACAGATACTGGCCGGAATCGACGCTGGAGCTCTTGGTTGATGCAGTGTGCAGACCTCACTCAGCTCGGTATACCGTCCTAGGGAGCCACTTCCAGAGTAGTATACACCAGCTGGGCAGGGTACATACCACTGAATCCTACAGCCGGTCGACCGTCCCTCGTCCTCGCTGGGGGCCTTTTCGCGATCTCCAAAACCCCCCCCAGAAAAACCGTCAGGCCTGCGATACGACACTGCTTGCTGCGAGGTATGTAAGCGTGTCTCTTCTACACCTCTCCAGATCATCGGGGCGCCCTCTCACGCTCACGATCACACCCTGTCGTGCACCCCGACTTGCATGTCTTACCCAGTACCCTTATTCAATCGACTTCTTTCTCTTCCTCACTCCAGCTCCTCCACCCGCCTGGTGTGCATGAGCACAACATCTGGCCCTCCCACACTTGACAGCACACATCCGGAACCCATGTCACACGGTCCGAGGCGGTCTGGCCTACCGCCCGGTGCTCCTCGCCCTCTAAGCGGCTCTTGAGGATAGCCGCCGGCTCATCTGACCATGGCCTCCCTCCGGGCTTTGCCTAGGGCTCTGCTCCTCGCCGCCCTGGGGGCCCTGCTTGCTTCTGTCGCCCTGTATCGCCAAGGCACAGACTCTTGGTATGGACTAAGCGTTGGGGCCATGAGCACGTCGAGCACATACCGAAGCCTATGCAATTTTTTTTTTTCCTTCTTCTTTTCTTCCAGCGCCTGTCGGTCATGTGCACCTCACAGATGCATTGCATATCGCCCTGCCCTTCTCGGCCCCATGCGCCCCCCCCCCCTCCAGCTCCCGCTACCCGGCGCTATCCTGCCCTGTCGACCTGGGACCGCCACTCAAAAGACCCTCGTCTCTTCTCTCTGTGTCTTTTCGTCCCGTGCTGATCATCTGACCAGGGACATTCGGGGTTTTTGCGGGAATCTCACCACCTTCAGCATGGCCCCTGCACAGAAGCCTCGGTTCCGCAAGATCCAGGAGTTCAAGACTGAGTATGCCCCGACCACCATAACTCAGTATGAGTCCGCGCGGAGCGGCATGCAGGTCATCGTGGCCGATCGTGAGGGTCCAAAGGTCAACGGCTACTTCACCCTGGCAACCGAGATCTTGGACGATTCCGGGGCACCTCACACACTGGAGCACCTGGTCTTCATGGGCTCAAGGAGCTATCAGTACAAGGGGCTTCTCGATAAGCTGGCGTCGAGGGCCTACTCGAGCACCAATGCCTGGACCGCTGTCGACCATACAGCCTACACCCTGGAGACTGCTGGGTGGGAAGGCTTCGCGCAGATACTGCCGGTGTACCTCGAGCATGTCATCCTTCCCACCATCACCGACGAGGCCTGTACGACCGAGGTCCACCATATCGATGGGGAAGGCAACGATGCAGGCGTGGTGTACTCTGAGATGCAGGCCCTGCGCTTCAACATGGCTGAGCTTATGGACCTCAGAGCGCGACGGCTCCTCTACCCGGAGAACGTTGGCTTCCGATACGAGACCGGAGGTATGCCGGAGCAGCTCCGTGAGCTGACCTCTAGGCGGATCCGCGAGTTCCACAGGGAGATGTACCAGCCTCGGAATCTTGCCGTCATTATTGTGGGCGAGACAGACCATGAGAGCCTGCTGGATATCCTGGACAAGTTCGAGGAGAGCATTCAAGACAGCATACCCCCGCTTGACGCTCCTTTTAAGAGGTACGCCACCCCTTGGTCCCAACAACACTGCGGTTGATCGCATCCTCTGACGCGTCGTACCATAGGCCCTGGATCGACTCTCCGCAGCCGCAACCTCTCAAGGAAACCGTCGTCGTAACGGAAGAGTTCCCAGAGGAGGACGAGTCGACCGGAGATATCACCTCCGCCTTCTTCGGCCCCGACTGCAACGACCTCATCGCTGTGGCTGCTCTGAATGTTCTGCTGACTTACCTCTGTGGCTCGTCCGTCTCGGTCCTCGAGAACATCATGGTCGAGAAGGAGGAGCTCGCCAGCTCCGTGTCTTACTGGTGGGACGCGAGGCCCAGCTCGACCATCTGGTTCCAGCCCACAGGTGTCGCCGCCGAGAAACTGGAATTTGTTGAGAAGAGACTGCACGACCTGCTGAAGAGCGTGGCTTCGAGGCCTCTCGACATGTCCTACATGAAGGAGTGCATCAGTCGCGAACGGCGGCAGGTCAAGTTCTCGGCAGAGAGCTCGGAACAGTTCTACTCGCAGAACATCATCTCGGACTACCTCTTTGGCAAGCGGGATGGTTCGACCCTCAGCAACCTCAGGACGGTACGAGAATACGATGTCCTGAACCAGTGGACTGATGAACAGTGGCGCGGGTTCCTCAGTAAATGGCTGGTGGATGTTCATCACGTCTCCGTCCTGGGCAAACCTTCGATGGCTCTGGCAACCAAGCTGAAGGAGGCCGAAGAGGCGCGCGTCGCGAAGAGAAGAGAGGAGCTCGGGCCGGAAGGGCTGAAGAGGCTGGCAGAGAAGCTCGAGGCAGCCAAGGCCAAAAACGAAGTCGAGATCCCCCCCTCCGTCATTGATCGATGGACGGTGCCTGGCACGGAATCTATACACTTTATCGAATCAAGTACGGCAAGATCTGGGAAGGCAAGGTCTGTGGGAGTTGGCAGTGATGTGGCCCAGGAAGTTGTCGACAAGGCCAAGCCAGGCCTGCCTCTGTTCGTCCAGTATGAACATGTGCCCAGCAGCTTCGTGAACGTCGCAGTTCACATCAGCACTTCGAAAGTGCCCGTCGAACTCAAGCCCCTCATGTCGATCTTCATTGATAATTTCTTTAATACCCCCATCAAGCGCGATGGGAAGCTGGTCGACTTCGAAGACGTGGTGATGGAGCTCGAGAAGGACACGATTAGCTATGCCGTCAATGGTGGGGGCAAGGTGTACGACCCCGAGAGCATCTTCATCAGCATCCAGCTGGAACCGGAGAAGTATACGGCGATTATCGAGTGGATCCGTGCCCTGATGTTTGATAGTGTCTTCGACGTGCGGAGGCTCAAGGCGAGCATCTCGAAGACCCTCGCCGACATCCCTGAGGCCAAGCGCGACGGCAGGTCTATGTCCCTCGAGGTTGACTGGGCCCTGCACATCGAGAAGTCGTGGCTGCCAATGGCTAGGCGGACGCTCGTGAAGGCGGTCTACCTCCGTCGGCTGAAGAAGCTGCTGCAGAAGGAGCCGGAGAGGATCGTCGAGATGTTCGAGCAGCTGCGGAAGTGTCTCTTCACATTCGAGAACGTCCGCGTGCTGGTCACCAGCGATGTCGGCAAGCTGGGCGAGCCCGTCCAGCCCTGGGACACCCTGACCAAGCTCCTCGGCAGCGAGAAAGACATGGCTCCCATCATTGAGACCCATACCGTGCTCAACTCCGAGGGCAAGTCACCGGGCAACATCGGCTCGGTGATCATCCCCATGACCAGCCTTGACAGCTCCTACAGCGTGAGCACCACCAAAGGCCTCGCATCCTACAAAGACCCAAGGGTCCCTGCCATGCTCGTGGCGATAGGCTACCTGGAGGCGGTTGAGGGGCCCCTTTGGAACGCCGTGCGAGGCAGCGGCCTCGCTTACGGCACGCACTTCAGCCGCGAGCTCGACTGGGGCATCCTGCAGTACCGCGTGTACCGGTCGCCTGACGCCAGCAAGGCGCTCGACATCTCGCGCGAGACGGTCGAGAAGATCGCTGCTGGCCATGTCCCGCTCGACAGGCACCTCGTGGAGGGTGCCGTCAGTGGCATCGTGTCTGGCTTCGCGGACGAGCAGTCCACGATGGCGGACGCAGCGCAGCAAAACTACATACTCAGTGTGGTCAGGGGCCTGGGGCTGGACTGGACAAAGAAGATCATGGCACAGGTGCGGAACGTCACTGATGACGAGATACGGAACGTGATGCAGGACCTGATCATGCCGGTGTTCAAGCCTGGGAAGAGCAACGTGGTGGTCACTTGTGCACCCATCATGCAGGAGGTGGGTGTTCATCCCCTGTGCCGGCTTCTACCGAATTTTGAGACTGACATTTTCTATTGCAGAACATGGAGAAGGCCTTCAAGGCCATGGGGTATGCCGCACAGGTCAAGGCGCTCTCGGACTTCCACGAAGACTATGGCCTGACTGGGGGGGAAGACGACGACAATAACGAAGGAGACGAGGACGAGGACGAGGACGAGGACGAGGACGAGGAAGGTGACTCCGAGGATGACGATGACGACATGACGGATAGTGTCGATGGAGGATCAGACTCCGAGATGGAAGAGTAAAGCCGGTGGGTGGCATATCAGCGGAGTGACGCCCTAGACCTGACCTCATTATAGACATACAATCAACAACACTGGCGTTGATCCTCCATGGCTCGACGCAGGGTGGTTCTGTTAATTGATGTCCGGCTAGACGAAAATACATAGGTAGCAACCTTCTGAACCGAGAGTAATACCTAATAAGGGCTTTTAGCCTATCGTGTCTTTTTGACAGTGTTCTGCAGGCCTGCACCATTGCATCCTTTCCCCCGCCAAACAGGAATAGCAACGGCCCAATCCTCCTGCGCCCCCCCCCCCCCCCAAGCCTCCCAAGCAAACACCAGGGCGTTTAGGGCGTGTGGACCTGGCCGATAAGATCTTGGGATGAGCACCGTATGGGTTACAGGCCACGTCCACCCTGATGATAGCGGTCGATCCGGAGGATGTCTGTTTCTTTTCTCTTTTTTTCTCTCCCTCCCCCCCCCCCCTCACTTTCCTCCCGGAGTTACTCCAGGGGCGACGTATGTATCCACAGGGAGGCACCCTGATCAGGTTACCCCAGGGGGAAGACACGTGGACCAACCTAGCTGCGGCCAGAGGAGATCGTTACCCGGGGGGGGGGGTGTGTTAACCTCGGCAAGCGAGCGTGGTCGGCGGGCGAGGCTGAGATAAGGGGGGGAGGGAGGGCGGACGGCGCCGGCGCAGGCACAGGCGGTCCTTCTATCTGGTAATTGCTATGACCGCTGTGGTATATTAATCAGGACTTGCGCATCGCCCGGCACCTGTGGGGGTTTGGATCTTCCCTCATTGCTGCTATCGTGACGGCGCATTGGCGCGTGGCGCGTGCCTAACGAGTGGCACTTGCAACACTCGCCATGTGTGTGTGATTCCTCGGTTCGCGCGTCCAGAACATTACTCTCGACGTAAAAGGTCGGTGCGTAGCGGGTATAGTTCAAGCTGCCCAGGCCCCCGTTCGACTGAACAACCACCGGGTCGGTAAGAGGGGGGAAAGGGAGAAAGAAAAAAAGCACCACGGTAGTGGCGTGGCCTGCACGTAGCTGTAGCGGTGTGTGATCTTCTTTGTTGGACAACAACTGCTGTCCCCCTGCTTACTGCCCTGCAACCATCGTGTAAGGGAGCGAGCGTGACACAGGGGGCGCTTTGGAGGTGGCAGTGGGTGGGTTGCAAGCTGTGGTCTAGGGGCGGCCTGGCCCGTCAGCAAGGTGGAACCCCTGGAAAACCCCCCCCCCCCTGCTTGCCGGATTCGGCCGCCACCTATCGCGGAACCCTGTCCGCCCTCGGCGTCATACCCTCGGGGGCCCTGGAACGGTGGACAGAAAGATAGTATGTAATACCGTTGACTCCTCCAACCTTCTTTCACTCCGGGGCGGTCAGGTCACGAGACAAGCCCGCCGTGGGAAGGAAGAGCGAGGCTCAACTTCTTACTTGTGTGGTACAGCCTCGTAAACTATAAAGCTGGCCGGCCTGCGGTCTCCCCCTACCTCTTCTCTCTCTCTCTGGCCCGGATACTCTTCCAAAAAAAAGAACTTGGCCACCAACCCCCACGACCCTTTACCCTCTACTACGATTCCCCCCCCCCCCCAATTCCCCCCTCAACGCACAATTAGTCAAAGATGGAGTCCGGTGGTGCGTCGCCGATGCCGCGGACGGCCACGCCGCTGAAGACCTCGAAGCGCAAGATCTGTGTGTACTGCGGCTCCTCGCGGGGGACCAGGCCGGAGCACATGGAGGTGGCACGGCAGCTCGCGCGGGTCATGGCCGCCAACGACATCAGCCTAGGTAGGCCTTCTTCTTCTTCTTCTCACCCCTCTACACCTGCCGTCCCCCGGGGGGGGGGGGAGGTTTAGAGGGGGGAGCGGTGTGAAGACACCACAAGGCTCACGGTTGGAGTGTAAATCAGTATACGGAGGCGGCACCATCGGCCTCATGGGCGAGATCGCGCGCACCCTCGTCTCCCTCTCGGGCCCGGACTCGGTCCACGGCATCATCCCGGAGGCCCTGGTCAAGCACGAGCGCGACCCCACGTACACGTCCACCTCGGTAGTCGGAGGCGGCGGCGGCGGCGGCGGCAAGGCGCTCGCGATCCCCGACGAGTCCGTCTTTGGGCGCACGACCATCGTCCCGGACATGCACACCCGCAAGAAGATGATGGCCCAGGAGGTCCAGGCCGGCGCCGCCGGGTCCGGCTTCATCGCCCTCCCCGGCGGGTTCGGCACCATGGAGGAGCTCCTGGAGATCTGCACCTGGAACCAGCTGGGCATCCAGAGCAGCGGCATCTGCGTGCTCAACGTCAACGGCTTCTACGACGGCCTGGTCAGCTGGATCGGGAAGAGCATCGACGAGGGCTTCATCCACCCCGGCAACGCCGAGATCCTGGTGTCGGCGGACACCCCCGAGGAGGCGGTCAGGGCGCTGGCCGAGTACAAGACGCCCGAGTCCGTCCTGAAGCTACAGTGGGGCAACGAATAGGGGGCAGGCACGGGGACGGGGGGACGGGAACGAACAACACGACGGGAGGACGACCGGATGGCAGGAAGGCTGGACATGGCAGAATGCCGGACGGGCAGCGGCGTTTGGTGGTTTACGGTTACAGTTTTTACACAGGCCGACGGCAACGTCTCCAGGCTAGATGCGGGGGGGCTTATGGGGGGTCTAATAAGTCCCTGTATAGGATGCACTCACAACTCAGATATACAGGCTTCCCCCATTGAGACAGGGACGGTTCATCCCTGCGGGCCCATCCAGGAAAGGAGCTAGATTATCCCATCAGAGGTATAAGTAGTCGGTTGTGCCATTAGGGGACACCGAACCGATGGTCCCTCGGGAGGAGAGGAGGAGGATGCCCGAGAGGCCGTTCGCGGTGACGGGTCCAAGGAGAAGAAGGACCGCAGCTGCAGATATACATTGCCCTTGCCGGGAGCATAGGTATACTTCCACCAGAATCATAAAATCTTGGCAGAGTGCTTTGTGTCATTACCTCTGGTCGAGCAACCTTTTGTGCGCCGCTTCCGTGTCGTCTAATTTCGTGGATACTCATACAAGTGCTCTATATCCCCCCGGCAGCTTCCCCCACTTCTCAGAGCTCCCCAACGACCTCGGACGGGGGTCAGCCGCTGCGACCCCTGCTCTCCTCACCAACATCTCTGGGGCGAAGGACGAGCACCTAACTGTCGACATCCATGCCCTCAGTAGCCGGCGCGCCACCCTCCGTCTCTCCCTCACCCTCACCAGCGGCCTCCTTGTCATCTGCAACGGAGTCGATCCAGGCCTTGACGTCCTGGCCGTCAAACACCTTGAACGGGTCGACCTTCTTGACGCCCTCCTTGCTGTGCTCCAGGCCCACGATGCCCACGCTCGTGTTCTCCACCGTCAGCTCCCGGTCCTGCACCAGGCTCTCCTTCAGCGCCCGCAGGCCGTGCTTGATCAGCTCCTCCCGGTCGCAGCTGGCGAACTTGTCGAGGTTCTTCTCCAGGTACGTCCGGGCCATCTGGGACCTCCCGCCGATGGCGAACGCCACCATCTCCTCGCACAGGCCGGAGGGCTGGAACTCGAACAGGTGGGGGCCCTTGTCGTCGACGCCGGCGACCAGCAGGCCGACGCCGTAGGGCCGCTTGCCGTAGTGCTGGGTGTTGATCTGGGCCTTCTCGCCGATCATCTCGACCAGCGAGCGCAGGGGCATGTCGCGGCCGTAGGTCAGGCGGTGGCCCAGGCACTGCTGCTTCATGAAGTTGGAGAGCACGCGCGCGTCGGAGGCGAGGCCGGCGATGGCGATGCCGACGTGGGAGTCGATGGGGAAGAGTTTCTTCTGGTAGGACGAGAGTTCTTCGGCGTTGCGCTGCGTGACGCCAGGACCGGGTCAGTAATCGTCGTCGTCCGTGCTGGGCCCGGATGGGTACATCCAGGGTGAGGGGGAGGGAGGAGGGCCGCCGGCCGTACCTTGATGCCCACCAAGACGGAGTGTGACTTGCTTGCTATCCCCACGACCACCGAGCCCTGCTTGACCGCCTCGGCGGCATATTCGACCTGGAATATCCGGCCCTGCGGCGAGCTATGGAGGAGGAGGAGGAGGAGGAAAGTCTGCGTCAGCCAGAGGGGTCAACCCAGCGCGAAGGTTTGTCAGGGCTGCGTGGCTTACAACGTGACCGAGTCGTTGTCGTAGTTGTTTCTGAACATCTTGGAAGCTCAGTGATGTGACGCAAGGGAGGATCGATCGACGTGGTTCTGTGGGAGGAGGATGGCGGGTTTGGAAGTCGGCAGTCAGGTCGGGGGTGGTCGTAAGAGTGATGGGCTCCAAGGCTGCGAGAGGTGTGATGCAGCGTGGTCGCGGGTACGAGGCGAGGCAAGGCAAGGCAAGGCAACTTCGAGCTTCGTAACTGACCGAGCTCACCCTACCACCGGTGCCGTGCTGGGGGAAGCTGAGGAGGCTAAACCACAGAGGGCTTATCGCTGATAGGCGCAGGCCCTGGCTGACGCTGGCACTGGCGTTGGCACTAGCGCTGGCACTGGCGCTGGCAGGCAGGGGCCACTCCTCAAAAGACAACGGCCCCAGCTCCGGCAAGGAAGCCGCCAGCTGCTGACGACGTCAACCTTTGAAACTGCCAACCATCCTCACCAGACCCGGACTCCAGCCTCGAGCCCACCCCCCTCCCCCACGACGTCGACATACCCGTGAACGAAATACGGCGCCTGCCAGTCCTGCCAGCCTACATAACGAATTGTCAGGTTGACCAGCCAGCCACCATCTCATTGCCCGTCGACGCCGGAACCTCCCCCCCGCGTGCCACCGGCCAAGGCCTCCTCCCGACATCGACCCAACCTCGTCAGCTCACTTCCCCCCCCCCCCCCCGCCTCACACAGAAACCGACATCCAACATGCCCGGGCTGAAAACGATCATCGCCCTCTCCTTCGTCCTCGCCGTCGGGTTCCTGCTGGTCATCCTGTCCTGCGCGCTATGGAACAGGTACTACCCGCTGCTGGTCGTGGCGACCTACATCATCGCGCCGCTGCCCAACTGGATCTGCAGCCGGTGCGCCAACCCGGACGACTTCGTCGAGAGCTCAGGAAGCGCGGTGCTAGACCTGGGGAGGTTCTGCACTGGGTTCTTGGTCCTCATGGGCATCGGTAAGCCGGCTTCCGGTCAGGGACAATCCGTGGTCTGGATGAGTGCTAACGGGACCTCCTCGATATGCAGCCCTACCAGTCGTTCTCGCACATTCAGACCTGATCACCACCGGCGCCATGATCATGTCGATCGCTGGCGGCCTGCTCATCTACGGGACTATAATCAGCTTCGGGATGTTCTTCCAGGAGGAGTCAGACTTCTGACTAGCCGGGGAGGCCGAGTGAAGGCCAGGTCGACAATCGGCGGTATCTGTGGCCCCCAGGGGGGGATGCTGCATCCTAATACAGTTGTCGGGGGACACTGTCCCGTGTCGGAGTATATCACTGTACGATCCATCGTTCTGCGGATGGGCGATCGCGGGTTTCCTAAGGCGAGGCTGGCTTCTTGGGTTCTGGGTCAGGCGGTTCTCATATGGTCCTGAGATTTAGGTATTCACGTGCAATGCATTTCAATTTCCATCTCTCCAAAGGTTTACAATCCCATCGTGTCCCATCACAAGGATGTCCAGTCTCGTCCCCTTTCTGCCGGTATAGGTTCTCACCTTCGGACAAGGAACAGCACTAACGCCCCGGCTCTAGGGGCGAATGCTCACAGCTAGGGGGGTCCTGATGGCTGGACAGAAGATAGGTTCGTGTAGCGAACGGGCGAGATGCGTAGGTGAACAACACAATTGCAACCTCACCCACGACAGACCATTCTCGCCGAATCATCCCACAGCAGGTACTCCTACGACCGAGATGCTACGAACTACCTAGCTAGAGTTTCAACCTTGAAGCTAAGCTGTCGTGATTGTTGCAGATCAAGGATTATGTATCAGAAGAAAATAAAGTTGACAATATCCTACGGTATAGTCATGCCTGCATCCCCCGGTGAGACTGCATGGCCTCCACTCGCTTACAGCTCGCCAGCCCAGCGAGGCTCCTCAGCTAAGTTCCGAAGGCAGCCCACTTCAGCAGAGCGCTAGACCACCCTGAGTTGCTGTCGAACCATCATTGTGGTTAATTTCTTCTTCTTTTTCTTTCTCTTCCGAGCTGGCGCGAAATCGGCATTTGTTTCTAGCCTGCGAAAAAAGAAAACCACAATGTCGCTATGCAGCCAATGCCGAGCCATCTCAACGGTGCTGGTGCGCAGCGACGAGAAGGGACAGGAGGCGTATGTCCACAGCAACGCCACGTTCAGACGGGCGGTAGCCGATGGGTGCTACTTCTGCACCAAGGTGCAGAGGGACATGTCGGAGGAGGCACAGAAGCTGCTGGACAGCCCGGGCTTCCCAGGCATACGGTGCAGCGTCTGCGAGAACCGCCAGAAGTACGGCATCGACTTCTCCATCCCCGGGCGGCAGCAGATCACGTTCTTCTGGCTGCACGAGTTCTTCGGTGAGGGGGCAGATCCCGTGTCGCTCGATACTTCAGCGCGAAAACATTTCTAAACTGGGGTACAGATATCGGGACCTCCACGCTCTCCGAAACGACGGACCACGAGACGTGCTGGAGACGGATCAATGGATGGTATGAGACCTGCAAGGCGACTCACGCGAAGTGCAAGAGGTCAGCCATCGGTGTCCTCCAGGGTGACAAGTGGCTGCCGACCCGGCTCCTCGACACCAGGGACGCGGGGGGTGGTGTTGTGCGGATAGTCACCACGGCCGACTTCAAGGAGGCAGACCGGCAGACCCCATACCTCGCCCTGAGCCACTGCTGGGGCAAGAGGCGCTTCCTCACGCTGACCCAACAGAACAAGGCCTCGCTTCAGAAGACATTCCCCCTGGACAGCCTGCCGCCCAACTTTCGTGATGCCGTGCGTGCCACTAGGCAACTGGGCTTCCGCTACGTGTGGATCGACTCACTCTGCATCATCCAGGGCGCCGACGGCGACTGGGCAGAGCAGGCACCGCTGATGGACCGCGTGTACATGAACGCCGAGGTCTGCCTGGCCGCCGCCGCGTCGGACAATGCCTACGGCGGGTTCTTCCGGAGGCGGGACCCCGACGGCCTCCAGCCCTTCAGGGTCGACCTGCTGATGGACGACCCGGACGGCCGCCCCGGTGGCGGGCCCAGGCCGAGGGCCTTCTATGCCTACTGCGGCGGCCAGGATCCCTCGCTCCTCTGGGGGGGCGAGGTCGACCGGGCCCCGCTGAACAGGCGTGGCTGGGTGCAGCAGGAGAGGGTGCTGGCGCCGCGGACCGTCCACTTCGGCCAGAAGCAGGTGTTCTGGGAGTGCAAGGAGCTCCAGGCCTGCGAGGGCGGGCCCGACGACGCCCTGGACGAGTTCAAGTACGCCATGGTCAAGGACTGGGAGACCAAGGGCCCCGAGGCCGTCAGCGAGCGGAACCGGTCGGGCCTGCGGCCTTCGCCCACGGACCTCTACCTGGCGTGGAGACGAATCATCGGCGAGTACTCCAGGTGCGATCTCACCTTCGAGAGGGACAAGCTGGTCGCCGCCTCCGGCCTCGCCAAGGCCTTCGCGAGGCACCTCAACGACGAATACGTGGCCGGGCTCTGGCGGGGCCACCTCATCAAGGAGCTGCTCTGGAACCGGGCGAAGTGGGACGTGAATACCCCCAGCACGGCGAGGAGGCAACAGGAGTACCGGGCTCCGATGTGGAGTTGGGCATCGATCGATGGCCCTGTGGAGTGGGGCATCCAGAACAGGTTCGAGGACTGTGCAGAGGTTGCGGCGGTTGTTGTGGAATCAGCCACAAGTGACCCTACCGGTGAGGTCAGGCTTGCTGAGATCACGCTTTCGGGGTACCTCGTCCCTCAGGCCCGAGGTGCGACATTCCAGGACTTCACCAGGTATATCGACGTGAAAGGGGAGGACTCAGGCATCCCCAGTGATCAGACCTTTCTCGCCCCCCTGTGCACCATCGTTATGGCTAATATATGGAAGAGAACGTGGGGGTTACTGCTTACAGATGCCGGCGGGGGCAAACAAGGGAAGTTCAGAAGGCTTGGCTTGTTCCACTGTACGGGCCGTTCCACAGACGAGTGGTATGCCAAGGAAGGCGCTGGCGCTAGGTTCACCATCGTCTGACGATTTTGGTAGGAGGCTATTTCGGAGGAGATTATCCCATGGCAGGTCAATCTTGCGCCAGGGCAGTTGCAAGGGCGGCTGGCCCTCAGGAGCTGTGAGGAGCGCAGTGAGCAGCGAGCATGCCGAGTGCACTCAATGAAAAAAAAAAAAAAATTCCCCAATGGGTCATGCCTGGGAGTCAAATCTGGACCGCGGTGACGCTGGGTTTGATGAAGCCCTAGCCCTGAGTAAATAGCCTCTCAGGTCGCATCGCAAGTACGGCGAACGGACTGCTGATAACATTGTAGAGCATCAACCACATCATTATGTTGTGGATGCCCAATTTCCATGCCCTATTCTTTCACGAAAAGAGTTGAGTCCAGATCTTTCTAAGTATCCAGGTCACGCCGTTGGGTCTATGCTGTAAGTCTTGTTGAGCCCAGCCCCGATACGTTGAGTATCATAAACACATCCGAACGCCTTGCAAACCGCCCATCCAATGTCCAGATGGTGTCTGAAAATCAACCCAAGATTTCCCGCACACTGTAAGCACATCGCAATCGGCTTGGGAGGCCTTGATCAACCCTCCTCTGTGAAGATACTCAACGGCCTGGCAAGCTTCACGAACATCTCTTCCCTCTCGCCCTCAGGTGTGCTCAAGATAGTTACCGCTCCTCCGGCGCCGATATGCCACACCTCCTTCTCTCCGGCCTCATCATCCCCTGCCTTGGTCTCATCATCCCAACGGAACATGCTCCTGATCGTAACACTCCAGTCGCCGCGGCCAGTGACACACATGTAGCCTACGACGCCGGAATACAGGCTTCTCTCCTTCCCTCCTTCAACCTGCTGTAGGATCTCACAGCTCCTCTTCTTTGGCGCGCCCGTCATGCTCCCTGGCGGGAGACTGGCTGACAGGACGTCGAGCCCGGAGTAGCTCCCCAAGCCGTCGCCTAGCCCGGGCTGTGGCAGCTGTCCCTCCACCCGCGTGATCATCGTATACAGCGTCTGGTATTCCTCAACCTTCAGCAACTCCGGCACCGTCACCATGCCCGCGCCACATATGCCGTGCAGATCGTGCCGGACCAGGTCCACAATCATCAGGTTCTCGGCTTCCTCTTTAGGGATGTGTAGGATAGCCTCAGCTTCTGCCAATGTCGTCGCGCAGCCGCCGCCCGGCTCGGAGGATTTCTTAACGGTGCCCTTCATCGGCCTCATGGAGCACAGGCCCGAGCGATTGTACTGAAGGAATCGCTCCGGTGAAGAGCTGACAAGGGTGGCGCCTCCAAGGCGGATGTACGAAGCAAACGGGGCCGGGTTGCGCCGACGAAGAGTGCGGTAGAGCTGCCAGGACGATTCGGCTGGGTAGCTGGCCATCTCTGGTTCGGATCGCTTTGTTCCTGGCCGGGAGCCTGATGCCGCTTGGCGGCCATTCTCCCGTGGCCTGATGGTCGTTGTGATTCTGGTCTGGTCCGTGAGGCACAGCTCGTAGGAGTCCCCGGCCGCGATGTACTCTTGGCACATGCGGACTTTTGCCTCGTATTTGGCGGGTTCAGGCTTTCTGATGGCCGTCTGGATCTTGAAGCCGTGGCATACAGGCCCGTTATGGCCACGTTGATGACCATAACGCCACGTCTCGGAGCTTTGCAGTTTTTCTACGGTCGACGTAATCCAGGGGAAGTTGGATTCCAAATGTTGTACATGCATCACACCTTTCTGATGGTCCAGAACAATCGACTTCTTCACCCAGGCAAGGCAGACATCCGGCCTCCTGTGGCCTCTGTCTCTTGGTAATTGTATGTCGATGTCGCTGAGCCCTTGTTCGTACGTGACGAAGCCGACGAGTCCTCCCAGAAACGGTACCTCATTCTCGTCCGGCACTTCGCGCGTGTCAAACTCGAACCGGCTCCGCCTCGTTTCATGGAAGTCGGCCAGAAAGTGCCATACAGTCTTTTCTGGTGGCAGAGGGATCGTCTCTCGAGTGCCGGACATCAGACCATTGACGAGGGTGATGAAACCGTCCCCTGTGTGATGCTCGACTCGCATGCACTCGTCAACATCTACCGCCAGGATACTGAACCGTCCACGGACGTCAACACCGGCCGTCGGCGCTGGTTGGTTGCCGTTCGCAGAGTCAAAAATGATGTTGTTGGTGCTCTGTGGGTCGAGGATCTCCGCGACATGCGGTGCCTCGACGCCGTTCGGGAGGGGGACAGATCGAGACTGAAAGGTCTGAGGGGTGTCGGAGTGCACCAGCTTCCTCCAGACGCGTAGCCCTCTTTCGGAGCCCGTATCGATAAGATCTGCTTGCCGGTGGAGGCTCGTCCTGACGGCGTTCCTTGCCAAAGTGTCCCTGTGATCCGTGTTGATGACTCTTCCGCTCTCCCTATTCCACCTCCTGGCCTGGTCGAACCAGTTTTGCAACACCTTGTGGCCTTCGTCTTCGGTGCAGACTGATTCCGGGTGATACTGAAGACCCCAGAAGGGTTTTCGACGGTGCTTCAACGCCATCAGGATCCTCTCAGGTCCTTGTGCGTCACACCGGTCCTCCTCCACCCACGCCAGGGGCATGATGTCTGGCTGGCCTGACGGGCTTTCCCTTTTCTTGTCGTCCCAGTCTAAGACAGAATCTTGACCGACATCTGCGCAGAGGCTGTGATACAGAGTGGCCTTGAAGTCCTCAACGCCTCTGAAGATGTCCCCATCGCCTCTAGCGGCGTTGCGTTTCGGTTGATGCTCTATCGTCCTGACCAGCCCGTGCAAGCCCCTCTTCAGCCTCCTGATCTCGCCGCCACAAGCCAGCACCAGGCTCTGGAAGCCCAGGCACACGCCCAAGACAGGAAGGACTTCGCGTTCGTCAAGCTCCCATACCAACCGCATCAGCCCGGCATCCGCCTCGTTCCCAGGCGATCCAGGCCCCGGCCCACACACCACAGCCTCATAATGACGAAGCTCGCGACGGAAGTCCCGCTCTGAAATGGGTGCATCGATAGGCAGGACGCAGACGTGGACATCCAGGAGGGTGGTAAGCAGAGAGGTTATGTTGTTTGAGAAAGAGTCGTAGGCGTCGATGAAGAGGATCCTGGGTCGTGTAGATGGCATGGGCAGTGGTCCTTCCGTGGATCCCATCTTTACATGTGCAGCACGGGGAGGCCTGATGACCGGCCGGCTCGTCCTCGATCGATAAAGGACCTCGCGCCTCGTTATGTGGCTCACAGATTTGATACGGTCATGGCGAGTGATTCTGCCGTGTAGAAGTGACACTGCAGTGCAGGACCCGCAAGGCGAGTGAGGTCTCGGTGACTTTTCTATGTGTCAGACTTGGTCGGCGAGATATGGCGTCGGCATCCAGGCCGCGCGGCAATCGGTTCTCCTTCACTGGACCCCCAATTCGGTGGTAAATGATATTCATGGGAGGGAGTGAGTGAGTGGGTGAGTTGATGAAAAGAAGTCTGATATTTTAGCATTTTTGGCTTAGGGGGGTCCGCAAAAGTCTAGCCTCGTCGGCCGCGCCGAGACCAAATCCCTGCCGAGCCGGAACGAAGGTATGACTCGGATTACAGATGATATTATCAGGTCTCGACTCTCTTTCTCGATGCAAATAGTCTTGTTCTAGGTGGCTTTTCGAGAACTCGATCATCTTGGGAAGAATATGGGGCGGGCAGCAGGAAGGTCGGTCCTGGCAGAGCTACGCGGGATCACAAACCAGATTAATAGTCCTTCCTGCTCTGCAGAGCACAGCAACCTTTTCTTCCTTTTCCCACACTGTATTTCCTTTATAGCGTCGCGGATGTGAGCGGCTTGCACGGTCGGTTTCTAAGACTATACTGGATACATTCATTGCTTCACATACCTACGGGCAAAAGGCAAAGAACGCAGACCTTTCCAGGCCAGATCGCTGCACCAGTTACGGATCAAACAGTAATTAATTCAACAATCCATCTGGACATTCGTCTTAACAACGGTACATACTGCCACCCGCTGCTCAACTGACTTCTTCCCCATTGCTGTAATAGCCTCTAAACCTCTGCTATCCGTCATCATCCAAGACCGGCCGATGTCTCCTAGCGTCGCTCCTATCTTGCCTTCGTGCCTGGCAAATCGCCCGCCTGCTGCCGAAAGAAAGACGGTCGACGAACCTAGAAGAGAATCCTTTTTCATTAGCCCACGTGAAAGGTCACGCGTAAGCGAAGTGGGGTGCGGTGCCAAGGGCCCCCAAAGGGAACCTCTCACCACCATTGCCGCTCAGACGGATGACACTGATCATCACAGCCCGCACAAGTAACGATAAGGTGTGCGGATTCAGTAAGATTAACTGTTTCTTCACAGAGGAGCCGGAAGGCTCATCGAAAAGGTCCCTCCTGCCTTTATAATATCGTCAGTGATGAAATCACTCGGCTGTACCACAACTCCTGATCCCAGGATCTGGTGGAAAATATCGACGGCAAGCAAGATGTCTGAGACGACAACAGTACACCATGCTCGGGACCCGCAGCTCAAGTGAGCTGTGCCATAAGGACACTTGGTCGGGATGGAGAAGGAGGCGAGCGGGGGGAGGCGAAACAGATGGACGGAGGGGACGAGGCAGATGGACAGAGGAGAGGGCCAGAAACAGATGGATGGGGGAAAGAACAGATGAACGCAGAGAGACTTGAATCGTATCTGTTATATAGGCAGTTACAAGTAACTCCTTCTCGATGGCACAAAGGCTGACGAGCTGATCAGCTGTCCCTTCTCATCAGAGCAGAGGGCAGGCCCGTCCTGCTGTTTCCACGGGCAACGCCTTCACAATACCCGCAGTAGTAGCGATAGAAGTAATAAAGTGGCTGTAATCGCGGTTTCTTTTGGGACATCTCTCGAGCCAGTTCGAGATCCATCATAATTTAAGCCCTGCGAAGGATCCAAGCTGGTAAATACGTTGTCCGGCCAGCTGCTTCTTTCAGTCGATGTTGCCTATACCGAGGCGTGGTCCTGGGACCTACTGCTGGTCTGCTGATTTCGAGGTTTGGTACACGGAAGCCCCTGTGGACTTGCACAGAGAAGGAGATGGTCGACGCTGAAGCTTTTCGACAGGATCGCTTTGGCGGATGCTCAGCCTTGTCCGCCTCGCTTTTTCCAGGAGCCCCGTTGTCGGCCAGTCTGCATCACCCATCCCGCTCTTGACCATGCCTCCTCCTGGTTTCCCCTTGCTGCCCCTTTCTTTACACGCGTGACTACGGGCTGGTGTGGTTACTATATCCCATTGCGCTTGCTTCGCCACGGGTCCTGGAACCAGGCGCCACTCACTCACATCACGAAGTCTGGAGTGATCAGACAACAGAAACCTCAACCGCAATACATAACCTACAAGACAAGCCAGGTTCGGGCCCTCTTCTCCTTCTTTCCTTCGTCTTTGTCTCATTCCGGCCCGATGATTCTTGAGCCCTGTTACTCTCTCACTTGTACACTATATGCAACTGCATTGTCCGACTACAATTGATTGCTTATCTAACAACAGCTTTGTTATTCTTTCGTATTCGGCTGCCTCCCCTTCCTGAAACCTCAAGCTAAAATAGCAAAAGCCCTGGGGGGCAATGGCAAGTGTCATCAGCTGTTCAGCAGTATCCAGGCCAAGTCATTTGTCGTTCGTTCACTCATTCATCGATTCGCTTTGATAATTCTGGACAGACATCTGCTTATTCACAGTGCTGTTGAATTCTTGACAGCATCTGATACTGACATATATATATTTATTATATATATATATACACGCTCTCAGGTCTTGGCCTCTGACACTGCTCGCTTCTGGCTCCAGACCAACAACGCCAAGTCTACCTCACTTACAAAAATTTCCAGCTAAACTGAGGAGATGTGTATCGAGGTGATCTACTACTGCCCCGGTGGCTGTGGCTGGCGTTGCGAGCCAGCACTCGAGTCAGCAATCGAGCCATGTTTTGCGGCCATCAACCCCATCGTCGAGGTCGATGACCATCATATGCAGCAACTGACGATGCCGCTCCCCCGTGAGCGCCACCGAGACTTTATCTGCGGAATGCCTGGTTGTCCATTCTTCCCACGTCTCTACCAAGCCAACCCCCTTGGGCCCGTCTGGCAGTGTCCCGGCTGCGCTGACGTGGTCGCATGCAGTAATGCCGCGGTGGATATAGACGCCTTGCGGCAGGTTATCGGGATTGGACAGTCGGGCATCTGGCCCCGTCCCCCTCGTAACAGCTGGGAAGAGCTCATATGCCGTGGTGAGTCCTGCGCTTTCAACCCACAGTACATGCAGTCGTTCCAGGATAGGCTGACCATCCTTCGCGACGACCAGCAGCGGGCCGACTCCCAGTTGGTCCACACGTACCGGGATGAGATTGAGCAGGTTTTGAAGGGTGCCGCTGAGTTGGAGCCTTTGGTCGACATCCTGGCGAATGACCCGGGTCAAATCCCGCCGCCACAGCACAGCCCTCTCATCCGGGTGGACTACCACCAGGAACCGGTTGTACCTCCTCAGACAGATCGTGTTGGGCCGCAGCTGGCCAACGACGAGCACCGGCTGAACGTCAACCAGCCTGACATTGCTGAGCCGGCGCAGCCCATCGTCCTCGCAATGAGACCCACTCCGGCTGGCCCAGCTAACCACCGGGACAGATGGAGTGCTGAGGAGGACCAGCGATTGCTCACACTCAAGAGCCGTGGATGGTCTCGCCAACACATCGCCAAGGACATGGGCCGCACTCGTTGTGGCGTACGCCACCGGGACGTGAGACTGTCCAAAGGCCACTGAACATCAGTAAGTTCGGAGCTTTGTGAGGACGAGACCTAGAGTCTAGTGCGAAGGGCCTCTGAGAGTCTCTTGAGGCACCATCCTATTTCTTATGTACGCATGATCAGGTAACTTGATGATTAGAGAATAGACATTTCCCTCTTTTACTGTTCCCAACCCACTTATTGGGTACTCGCATTTGCAGACACTTTTCGACCCAGTTCTGTGACAGGTCTGGTGCTGGTAATTTTACCTGGCAGCACTGATTCTAATCTAAACATAAGGGCAGGGAGCAACCCGAGCCTTGCCAACATTCATCCTACCCGGTCTCCTAATCAGGAAGCGGAGTCGAGAACGAGATACATACCTCCGACGAACAACCCCTGTTGGGGATGGGGTTGACAAGGCTAATCGCATGGCATGAGAAAGGCGGACATGTGAGCCAAACCCCCCCCCCCCGGCCAACAACAAAACAGGAATCCTTTGTGGGCTTCTCTCCAGATTCGACACCAGGCACAGGTTTCCCTCTAGTGTGTGTACGGGAGAAGGGAAGGGGCGCGGCTTGTTGGACGTTTGGCGGCAGCCGGAAGCGTCTCACAATGGGGGTATGAAAATGGGTAATGCCTCTTCGGTCATCATAGTCATAGTTATTTCCATCTGAACCACATCTCGTGAGACTTCAGCGCCAGGTATTCTCCAAGTCTACATTCCATCTGTACAAGATCCCAATCTTCACCACGTTAGGCACCCTTGCCACCTCCAAGCCCAAGCTCTGCGCCTTGACGGGTATTTCCTCAACACAGAACAACCCCAACCAGCGAGTCCTACTCCCGGTCCCTGACAAGAAGCCGACAGGGCTGCCTCGAGTGCCAGATCCTCCTCTCCCTCGCCCCAAGTGCAAGGTCCAACAGCTCCTGCGTGCTCGACCTGGGCCTGCCCTCCGGGCCCGCGGGTGTCGCCGTCACACTCAGCTTCGAGTCCCTCACCGAGCCCCTCCGCTTCTCATCATCCGTGGTGGGCCGGTACACCCTCGTCTCCTCCACCGACGCCGTGATCTCGAACTCGCCCCTGCACAGCGCGGTGACGCCGACAAGCACGTCCGTGCTCTGCTTCCCGGGGAGGAGAGGGAGGAACTGCTGCAGCGTGCCATTCCAGGCGAACTTGCGCGTGTAGTCGAGCGCGACGTTGAGGGGCCGGTGGCAGAGGGCTGGCATGAGGCGCAGGGTCGGGTAGATGGGCTGCTCGGTGCGGTTGGTGACGTGCACGCGGATCCGGACGAAGTCGTCCACACACACGGAATCCTTACTCCGCCGTGCTGTCGTCTCCGTGGCGTCGGTGTCTGGTCCTGCCGATGCAGACGGGTCCTCGACGGAGACTTCGATGCCCACCTCGTCCACCTTGACCGCCTCGATCATCCGTGTCGTGAGACGCATGCTGCGAAGCTCGATGTGGCCTGTGCGCGTGGGCCGGTTGCCCGTCTTCCATGTGCCTCTGAGGCAGTCAAGGATCTTCTCGCGGTACCAGAAGGCCTCGCGGTTGCCCCTCTCCACATCGGGAGAAATCTTGCTCGTGCTGACCACGAATTGGCGATGTCGAGAGGGATTCAGGGCTGGTATGGACGCGTGCGGGTCCTCGAGATAGACTCGCCGCACTGGCACTATGACACGGCTTGTGTTCCCGGGCAGTATGTGCTCTTCGATGACGGCGCCATCTTCGATCTCGAGTTGGGCAATCATGCTGCTCGGCCATGCGTTACGTAGGTCAAGAAGTAACAGGCAGTACTTGTCCGAGGTGAGCACGTGGCTCCCCCCTCCGGCCTTGCTTGTCCTTGCCCACAGTGGCTGTGGTATGCTCCCATGCAGCGGCAGCACGTCCATTCTCGCGATTTCAACGCTCGCGTTGACCGTCACCGTCAGCTGCAGCGAGACCTGGCGCGTGAAGAACTTCTGCTCAAGCTCTTCCGGTGGTACGCCGAAGTAAGCATAGTCTATCAATATCCCCGCGCTCGTGAGACCGGGCTTTCCCAGTATCTCAAACTCGACAGTCGCCGTTTCACCGGGGGCGATGTATCTCCTGCTGACCGGCTTCGAGAGCCGCAAAGCCTGCTTCTTAGCCAGGATGAGCTCGTACTCATAAAGCTCGGCGGGCGTCGCATCGCGATTGTTGAGCGCGGTCTGCAGCTGTTCCTGTGTGGAGTCTTGAAAGGAGAAAAGGAGGAAGTCGGCCGGAGTATTTGAGAGGTTCTGAAGTGTGACGCAGAACGTCTGCCGCTCCCCCTCCAGGATCATAACCGAGGACTGAGGGAGTGTCGTCGACTTGACGATAAGCACGGGCTGTTGAGAGATGACGTTGACGTCAATGTAATGAGGTTTGGGCAGAGGGTTCGTGGGTATGAGTAGTGACATGTTGTAGTCGAGTGCAGCAAGACCCGTGACCTTCACCTTTGGCTCTGTGTCCAGGGACCAAGGCTCCGTAAATATGGGGAAACGCCTCTCCCTGCATCCCCTAACGCGTATCAACGCGCCTGTGATACGCAACGAACCAGATGCCTTCGGTGTACCGGTAATACGCATGGACTGAGTGCGATACGCGCCAATCAGGACTTGCTCGGCCGAGGACTCGAATTCGACCCCCTCGGTCGCTATCTTGGCGCTCACGATATCAACCTCGATGTCGTAAGGATTTTGTAATGTAAGCTTAAACGTCACGGGCTCGCCAGCCACAAGGTTGCTGACCATAGCCACCTTGTCCGGCTGTTTCTGGAACGGGTTATGTATAAACGGGTTGACGTCCTGGGACGTCCTGGTGGAAGAGAACCCGGGAAGCTCTGTCTTTGCATGCTCAATCGGCGTGCGTGTGATGGGTTGGGGCTCCAGCTTCATGCCCCGCAAGAAGAACTCGTCCCAGTACTCGGCCTCCATATGCCCCAGGCCTATCCGCTCGGTCAAGCTGTGCGTCTTCGAGATATTGGTGACGAGCCGGACCTGCTCCTCGACCGAGATTCGAGGAGCGGCATCCTCTTGGCGAGGACCTGGTGCTATGCCGCTGCCGGCTGTCCGCATGAGATCGCTTGAGTATTTCAAGACGCCCGCGAAGTCGGGCAACGCCTCGGAAAAGTTAATGCAGGCCCGCAATATGTTCACCTTGAGCTGCCGCATGCCGTACAAGCGAGCCGCCGCCTGTTTCTGTATCCGCTTGAGGCACGCTGCATCCGAGTCCGGGTCTATCGGTTCCTCACCCTTGGCGCCGTCTGACTCGATGAGCATGTCAAATGCCGCCACTCCGTAAGTCTTTATGATCAGGTCCAGGAAGGCATCGATGCCATGCTCGAGGTCACTCTCCGCCAGCTGGAGTACCGCGCCATTCGAGTGGCCGTTGATGTTGTTCAGGGCCACCAGTCCGGCAGCAGGATGTATCCCGACCTCAGCAGCCCCGCGAGTTCTCGCCTCAACCAGCCCTCCTATGACGACCGAGACGAGCTCTCGTATCACCATGGCCTTCTTCCTCTGATAACCCAGCAGCCCCAGAACAGTGGCAATGCCGCTCAGGATTGTGACGCGGTCTGGAGTGTTCAACAGCTCGGCCCCCGGACCAGGAAACGCACGCATCAACATGGTCACAATGACCATACGAGGCGGTGTGACCATGGGTCGCGGGGACGTCGAGAGAAGCTTGTCTGGCGTTGTCCCGATGATCATCATGTCGAGCGACTGCCCGCCCAGCTTCCCCTCCGCGACGTGCAGCGCCGCTAGGACCCTGGAAAACCTGATGACGGTCTCAGACATTGGCAGGATAGGTAAGTGCTCCGCTGATATCCTGGAATAGAGAGCAAGTATCCTATCCAGCAGGTCTGGGAGGACATTCTGAAATCGACGCAAGTACTCCGGCTGACTGATGTCGACGTTCTCCTCCTGCACGCCGTTGGCCGCGCCCTTGTCCTGGGACAGGCAAATCGACGGTATGGTAAACTCGATACCCGCCCAGCTCAGCAGCAGCAGGCTGAGGGTGATGATCTCGAGCGCCTTCCCGTGCCAGAGGTGATCGTTAATCGACTTGGCGACAGTCGCGCCCTCCATCGCCTCCTTGAGCGAGTCCGTCCACCGGCCCGCCTGCAGGTACATCGACGCCATGAGGATAGTGACACGCGCCTTGCCCTTGTTGCGCCACCGCTCGTTGACGCCGCCGGAGCCGAAGCCGTGGACGGACACGCGGTCCTGGCTCGCGCTGCGGATCCCCTGGGCCGTGACTGGCCGGGCCGATCCTTTCTGTTCTGGGCTTGCAGGAGCAGACCTCTCCTGCACTGCCGGTATGTCGTCGAAAGATGTCGGTGGATTTGCCAGGGCGCTACTTTTCACAGGTGTAGATGGCCGGTTTGGAGATGCCGCCGGGGGCGAGCCCTTGAATGGGAGCGGCATCGACAGCCGGGCCGAGTCTTTGTGCTCCAAGGCGCCGCTTGCCGAGGCGGACCGCCCTATGGCAAATTGTGAATTCCGCCTTCGTATAGTGGGCTCCTCGGGACCGTTTGCTGGCCCGTTTCCCTGTCCCGGCGACTCTAGGTAAGCCAGTGCCTCGAACGACCTCGCGAGGGAGGTCATCTCCGCCAGTAGCAGCGTCGAGACATCGCACATGACGGTCCTCATGGTGGTTCTCTTCCACTGGTCCGGCGGCGGTATGGCCACGATCCCTTCGGGCAGCGGTATTGGGTGGTCTTCCGGATGCGTGTAGTCGAACAGCAGGAGCTGGTGCACGATGGCCTTGGGGAAGGAGTCCCTCAGATCCTCCAGCCCCTGGTACAGAGCCCTGATGTTCTTATCGGCGAGGGTCTCCCCAGTCTGCGTCTTGCTGAAGGGGATTTTGTCCACCTCGGTGCCATCCGCGACCGCAATCACCACCAGCGTCTCCCTGTACAGGTCGAAGGGTAGCAAGGCGAGGTGCGAAGGGGGCGGCACGTGGGTAGCGAATTCGTAGAAGATGGCGCCGTCAGGGAAGGCCAGCGGCGAGAACATGGCTGCGCAAGCGACAGCACGGGTCAGCGTACTCTGTCACATATAAGAGGGGACTGGCGCATCATCTAGGGCGTCATACTTCTGTTCGGCCGCTTGTCGGCGCCCACGTCGCGGAGGTGGACGACATGTTCGCCCTGGAGCCTCTCGAGAAAGGAGGCGAAGCGGTCTGCCTTGATCTGTCCGGTAGGGACACACAGTGCCTTCACCCGCGCCGGGGCGATGGGCAGAAGGGAGTCTGCGCTCATGGTTCTGACAGCATGCCTCCGGTCTCGTTGCGCGGTCTCGTTCTATATGGGGGGGGGGGGGGGCGATGGTGGTGGTTGTGTTCCGTCTACGGGCGCATCGAAGAAGTACAAGTCGTTCGTCGCTCGCGTGCAGTCCTCAGGACCGAGAGGTCGAGGTGGGGGCTTCGTACTGGCCCTGTGGGTACAGTACGTCCGACTGCTGTGCTGTGGACCCGATCGCTGCTCTGTTCGCAGCCCTGCTCACGGAGGGATCGCGAGGGTCAATGGCGGGACTGAAACTGTCATCTGCGGTGCACTCCCACAACTCCGTAGCGGTTGGACCCTGGTCAGATCTCCAGCCAAGGCGTGCCAGGGGTCCGTCCGCAGGGATGTGATTGGTCTGAGCGCGTGCTGGATTGAATCTTGATGACAATCTGCCAATGTGCCGCGGCTCCGGGAGGTCTCCAACAGGGCCAGCCTCGCCGGGCCTTTTTTTCCCAAACTTTCTCTTTTCGAACCCTGTTTGCGACACGTTTATACATAGTAGTAGTAAGTACCGCCGGCATGTCGTATGGTACCCTCGCGACCCGAAGCTTTGGAAACCTTAGCATTGTGGTCCCTAGAACTTCAGGGGTCTCCAGCTGGACCCCTACAAATACAGATACAGATACAGAAGATTATCATCACCAGCGCCACCCACCATCGTGGGCTTCAATCAGAAGACTACTTGGTTTCCATACTCCATACCAGGTGACGACACCCGCCCCCCCCCCCCCCTTTTCGAAAGGATAAGAATAAAAATAAAAATCAAGAAAATTATGCCCTGTCCGTTCAGGACAGTGGCCCCGGCATGGAGAAATCCATGCTCTCGCCCGTCTCGGGCGCATTTCCCGCCCTCGCCTCGGCCCCGAGTTGACTGTCGAAAATATCCACCGCCACGCTGGCCTCGACAAACTCCTCCAGCTCCTCCGTGACAGTCTTCAGCTTCTCCCTGACCGCGGTCGCGCCCTCGAACCCGACAATATGTCTCGCAGGCGGGTTCTCCAGACCTCCGATCGCCGTGAGCGCGTATATCGTCTCCATGACGAGCTGATCGTACTTGTCCGTAGCCAGCTTCGGGTAGCGATGTACAATCTCATCCGCATAGGGCTCGACCGCCGTCTCCGGGTTCTCATTCAGGGCTTTGGCGAGCATGTCGCGGACCGAGGGGGCCGCGACGTTGTTCAGCTCGCTATCGTACCATGGCAGTTGCGGTGCAAAGGTGATCTTGTTGGTCAGGGACTGTATCTCCTTGTTGGGCTGCACGATCGTCACTCTGATGTTAAAGGGTGCGATTTCGTACGCCAGGGAGTCACAGAATCCTTCCAACGCCCACGTCGCCGCCGTATATGTGGCCATCCAGGGTGTGCCAATGTGTCCTCCGATGCTAGTCAGGATCATGACGTGCCCGATCTGCTGCTCTCGGAGCTGCGGGAGCGCAGCCTTGATGATGTTGACCTGGGAGAAGTAGATCGTCTCGAATTGGTCACGCGCGAGGTTCTGGGTTGCGGGTGTCGTGGAGAGCTCCTCGACTGTGCCGACCACGGCTAACCAAACCAATTTTCAGCACGGATTCCGGAGCAGTACGGGTGGATGTCAAGAACGAGAGGCTCACCTTCAAATTTGCAGCAAAGCAGGATGTCGATGCGCCCAAAGTGCAGAACAGCCTCCGCGATCGCTGCCCTGCACTGGCCCATTGACCTACCGTCGCATCGTATCCCTCGTATCCGATCCTTCCAACCTTCTCGGTCTCTTCGAATGCTCTTGCATTCGTTGATCAGTTCTTTGAATTCGGCACTCCGCTCCTCGTCTTCTATCTCATGCGGCGGCAGACAAGCCACCACATAGTCTCCATGGGCGAGTAGAAGTCTCATCAGCCGCACGGCCAGCGGTGACAGCGCCTGGGTCAGAAACCATGTTCTCGGAGAGTTGTGGGTTGCTATATGGTCTGTCAGTGAGAATGCTATCTTCACAGAGCCCCTTGGAGGTGGACTTACGGAACGAAGGTCCTGCGTGGCCATGCCTGGGGGAGCCTCCCGCGGATGTCTTTCGTTCTGCCATATCCTGAGTTAAAAGAGGACTCCTGAATAATGGCACACATGACAAAAGACAGGGACTATGTGCATCAATAACACAGAAGCAGGAACAGGAAACCCGCGTCGTTTCGAGCGGAGCCAAAACCGGAGAGGCCAACGGGATGATCACACAGCATGACAGGAGCTGTGCAAACACAAACACAAACACAAGGCAAAATAAGGCGACATGGGTTCCGAACGAACGGTAGCAAGGACGGCTATGGCCAGGCTGCCGTTACTCCTTCCGTGGTCCTGGGGGGCTGTGAAACATTTTGACGGACTGGTGCTGGATGCAGACTTGGGTCTCCTTATGGCAAGGACCTCAAGTCTGGGTGCAAGCATGGAAGATTGTTTGGGGTGGTAACAGGCAATTCTGGCGGCCAAGGTGGCCTCAGAGGAAAGAGGCGAGATCCAAGGAGTGCTGATCGTTGCTTGCGCCAGCAATATGTCAGGGGTGATATGAAAAGATTGGTAGAGTTGCACCACTTTCTGCTGAGCGGACCCGCACCCCTCGTCGACCTGACGAGGGCAGATGAACACTGCCCAGATCAAATTGACATTTGTCCTCACGAGGCGGTATGATTTTCGGTTTGGTGATAATCTCTGGGATGCGACGGTGTGTCCGAGATGCCACTGCTCAGGAGAATTTGGCCGGGGTGACATAGCGCGCTGTCATTTAACAAAGCCTGGTTGACCGATCAGTCACGGCAATCGATTATCCGGCTTCCGAAGGCCAATACTGGTGCCCGACATCACGTTTGTCGACGAGGCTCGAGCTCCGCAGACGTACGGAGAGCCATCTGATAGCTCAGATGATCCCGAAAGTGTGTTTTTCGAAAGCTTCTGCGTGTCTTTCTAGAAGGCCTGGCGACGTGCTCCCGCGGAATCGAAAGGACAGGACGGGAAACGTGGCATGCAACGGTGGTCTGCGAGAGAAACCAGGTAACGTGGAAAGTTTGTAAAGTCAAGGCGAGAGGTGAGGGCGCCGACGACGCGGCTCACCCGTCAAACCGATCAACGTCGTGAGTAACGAGGAGAGGAAAGACCATATACGTACCGTGGCCCTTCTCGCTTCCAGAATTGGTTCGTGAGCGGCACCCACGCCCATGGGCGACCCCAGCGCTGGCACTTCGGTCTCTGCCTCTGCTGTTGTTTCTGGCCTGTTCCTTACCGCCGGTCTGCACAGGCTGCGGCTGCCCTCGAGCCTCTCGAGACTCCTGACGCTGCCCTTGCTGCCGGTCGCTGGGACCTGGAAGATCGCGAGGGCCGAGGTCCAGATCATGGTCGGGGTCAGGAGTGGCGTCCAGGGCGACCTCAATCTCATCTGCAACACTGACGGCCGTCTCGAACGCCACATCTGACGCAGGCCCTGAAGTAGACATCCGGACCTACCACAAGAAAGGCGCAGTGCGACCACCTCACCTGGATGGGCGTGACCCTGCCCCCGTCCAGTGCTCCAGCCGAGTGACACCAAGAGCCCCGAGACGAGACAAATCCAGACCGAATCCAGATCGAGCGAGACTCGAGGTCCAATCCAATATCAGGTCAGGAAGGGCCAAGAACGGCGGAACATGGTACGTTGCTTCGTTGGATGTCGGTGTTGGTGTGGTCCTCGGGACGTTTGACTCGTCCAGATTGAAGCTGCGAGTGGCTGCCTCCCCCTCTGCCGTGCCTGTACGAAGTTATGACAAGGTCAGCAGCGTAAGGCTAACTAAATGATACTCATCATGCCGGTGATCCTCGAGGGCTCGTCAAGCTGTAATGCATCAAATTTAACCCGGCGGGAAGTTAGCTGTACCTAGGTAGTCACCGACGGTCAACAGCCAGCCACGGCGAATTTGCGGGAGTGTGGGTGAGCCACAGCGCCTGAAAGCAGGTAAGGATCCCCGCCTCAGTAGCGTGAGAAGCAACTGGTCCCGCGAGGTTCGGTGGGTGGGAGGCCTACCCCCCCCCCCCCCAACCCCCCAATACGCCAGAAGTGTAGTGGGTATACTATACTACTATGGTACATAGTTCTATAGTATGCTCTATGTAAGCACAGTACAGAGTAACCCCCCCCCCCCCTACCAATACCTCTGACTCCTGGATGTGTATATGTATACTATGTAGTAGACCATCCAGCAGGTGGGGTTGAATGCAGATGGCTGTTTATGTAAGGCCTGCGGGACAAAGACGCAGCATGAAGGATGAGCTCCCCCTGAACACCCCTCATCGATCGGCACCGCCTTGCCCTTTCGATGGATTTCTCTATTCAGCCGGGCAGGTATCCGCCGAGTGAGTCTACCATGGAGGGCAGCACTGGAAGTGTGAGGCAGCGGTTACTGGTACAAGGTACTAGAGGGTCTACTGCCAGTTCTCCCGCATGTACCACTGTACCGTACATTGAGCAAGCCGCCGCCATCAGTGGGTCCTGCATCTGCAGATCTGGGGAAGCCTTGGACCAGGACCCCTCTGCCCCTCGCCGTTTCGCAGCTCCCATCCTTGACTCAGGTCATGAAATGGGGAGAGGCAGAGGGAAAAAAGCTTGCCGACACCGGCCAGCACCCTCGGTCGTGGATGACACGCGCAGCCACAGCCAAACTTCTCACATCCTTCACCTCCACATCCTGAGGGCAGGCAGGTCAGATATTCCCCTTGGCCAGCGTTGAACTGCCTCTGCTTATCGCGTCGCGTGGTCCCTGCACTCGCTCCCTTCGCCCAGCAACCACCACCGCCGAGTCCTCCTCGTCCCTCCGCCCCCGCAGCCAAGATGCCTACCCGCGACGAGATCACCTACTTTGGCGCCGGTCCTGCCCTGCTGCCCACCGATGTCCTGCAGCAGGCCTCCCAGGCACTCCTCGACTACAACGGTACCGGCCTCGGCATCGCGGAGCACTCCCACCGCTCTCAACTCGCCACCGACATCATCAACAACGCCAAGGCTGACCTGGCCACATACCTCGACATACCTGGCGATGAGTACGAGATCCTGTTCATGCAGGGCGGTGGCAGTGGCGAGTTCTCCGCTACCGTGTACAACATGGTTGGCGCCTGGGTCACCCGGAAGAAGGCCGAGATACTCGCCGCGAATGGGGTCGACGAGAAGGACTGCCAGCCCGGATTGTTGGAGAAGGAGCTGGCCAAGGCTGTCGAGGGCCTCAAGCTAGACTACATCGTCACCGGCGGCTGGTCATTGAAGGCCTACCAGGAGGCGCAGAGGTTGTTGGGCCCAGAACATGTCAACCTGGTCTGTGATGCGCGGACCATCAACGACGGTAAATTTGGCAAGATACCCGACCAGAGCACCTGGAATCTGTCCCCTGATGCAGCCATGGTATACTACTGCGACAACGAGACCGTTGACGGTGTTGAGATGCCGAGATTTCCGGAGGTCCTGGCGCCCAAGGCTGATGGAACTGGTCCCATCATCGTCGTGGCTGACATGTCCTCCAACATCCTGTCAAGGAGGATTCCGGTCAAGAATTACTCCTTGATCTTCTTCGGCGCGCAGAAGAATCTCGGATCGACTGGTATCACTGTAGCCATCGTCAAGAAGAGCTTCCTGCCTCCTGCGGTGCCACAGCCAGCGCCAGCCCTGATGCGGACGCTCGGCCTTCCCATTGGACCGGTGGTGCTGTCTTACGAGATTATCGCCAAGAACAACAGCTTGTATAACACGCTGAGCATCTTTGAGTATGCTTCTTCACACCATAGTGCCGCCCATGGCGGGTCCCTGGACTGACAGCTTGCAGTGTATACATCGCTGGCTCGGTGCTGAAGAAGCTCCTGGCCACATTCCCCGACAAGGTCGACGGGCAGGAGGCTGTCGCGAACAAGAAGGCTCAGCTGATCTACGCGGCACTGGAAGCCCACCCTGACGTGTACAAAATCGTCCCTGATAAGTCTGCCCGGTCCAGGATGAACATCTGCTTCCGCGTTACCAAGGTACGAAGGTCGAGCCCGAGCTACGCACGGCACCTACTTGGTCCGTTTTGCTGACTTGAACGCTGTAGGGAGGTAACGTCGACGAGGCCGAGGAAGCTTTCCTCAAGCAGTCAACCGACCTGGGCCTCACCGGTCTCAAGGGCCACAGAAGCGTCGGTGGCATTCGCGCCAGCAACTACAACTCTATTCCCCAGGCGGGAGCCGAAAAGCTGGCTGCTTTCATCGACAAATTTGCGACGGCATGAAGCCCGTGGAAGGAATTGAAGGATGCGAGCGACCTGGGTGAGGCGATGATGCATTCAGTACGGCGTTCGGGAAGGGAAAACCAAAGCACCGGTGCACACCGAGGCATGGAATGAAGGCATGGCTGCATCAACGCAGGAATGACTGAGCTGCATTTCAACATCTGCACACCGGCAACATGAGACGTTCTTGAAGACTATCAATTATCGTGTCTACATTTACCAATAAGACTCTCCTGCCACAGCCGTCAATGTCAAAAAAGCATCGGCAAAACTTTACCGGATTCTGCCATCCCACCCTCCGGTCCGCTCCCCAAATCTCATACTCTTCACCATTGATATGCAGCATACATCAGCCTCCCTGATCGAACGGCAGCACTAAAGCCTATACAGCGGCTCATCTCTCGACCGCAACGATCCCGTATCTCTCTTTTCCGACACCTCAGTAAATATCGGGATCGCTGTCGCATTCGCATACAGACTCCCCATTCCCATGGTACTCTGCTCAGCTGCCGTCCTGCTCGCCGCACGCTCTCTTTGGTTTTCGTCCATTACCCGCAGCAGGTCGTCCGTGATTCCGAACAGCTCATCCATCTTCTCGAGGCTCATACCCTTCGTCTCGGGTATGAGGAAGTAGGCAAAGAAAAACGTAAAGGCGCAGAACGTGCCGAAAAGTATCCAGGTCGCCTGTATGACGGAAGTCAGCCGGTCAGCATACTACGTCTGAGGGGTGGAGACAGGCGTTGTTGGCAGAACAGGTTGATGGGGTGGGGGGGGAGGGGGGAGTTACGCACGAAGCCCATGGTATTCATCATCGTCAGGGTCGACCGTGCGATGACAAAATTGATCAACCACTGCGTCGCTGCTGCGATGGCGACGTTCAAGGTGCGGAGCCGGGCAGTGGGGATCTCGGAGACGTAGATCCAGCAGCAGGGGCCCCAGCCAAACTGGAAGAAGCTGTCACGCGCTGATCAGCCGTGCTTGCATCTGAACCTCAGCGGGTCCGAAGTTGCTCACCAGACGTATAGATAGACACAGACGATCGCAACATAGCCCAGCGGAGGTACCTGCCCGACGGTCATCAGCCATATAAAGCCACCACACCACGACTTGTTTGTCAACTCACGGATGCATTGTTGTCTGGGTAGACTTTCTCATATATCCCGATCAGATACAGCGTCACAGCCTGTCCGACGCTGGATATCAGCAGGCTCTTGCGGCGGCCCAGGCTATCGGCTGCGAAGACGAGGAAGCCGAGAGAGGATACCATCTTCACCTGAGCGCACCAACCAGATTAGGCTCTGAGAACTGGTCACGCCAGACCTGGACGACTTACGACGCCATATATCCCGGTAGCAAAGAGCTGGGCTCTCGTGTTCGGAAGCCCCATATCCTCGAAGATCTGTGGCGCATAGTAATTCTGTGCGCGCTAGAGTCAGCGTGCAATATCGCAACAAAGTGGCAGCGATGAGCTCACGAGCGTGTTCGTCCCGGTCATCTGCTGACAGACCATCAGTCCGATCGAGATGAGCGCTCGCTTCCTATTGCCGGGTATCAGCCACATCTCCTTCAGGAGCATCCACGAAGTCGCCTCGCCGATGAGCCGTCTCTCCATGTCAAGCTGCTCCGCCATGTCTTGGAGCTCGCCTCTGATGTATTCGTGATCGGTTTGTAGGCTGGGATATAGTCAGCAACGGTGTAGCTGCCACCGCGGGAGGTTATGCTCACTTGGACAGCTTAGACAGGATTCGAGCTGCATTTTCCCACTGGCCCCTCCGGGCGCACCAACGGGGACTGATCGTGGTAAGCAGGTTGCTGATATTGGGGTGGGGGACGTTTGTAATTCTAATCTACGCCTACCTCTCAGGACAAATCATCATGGCAAAGGAAAGGATGCTGTGGTCCGTCAATACCCCCCCTAATCACGTCACATTCACCCAGAAAGGTTACCACTCACATAGCCGGAACCGCTTGCAAAGACAAGGGGACTTGATACACAGCGGTGCTGCTGTTTTCCGGCATGCCATAATTAATCCTACATCTCCTGTATCAGCCATCGTTCGAACAGAAGGAAATGCTCTCACAAACCAGAATGAGATCATGGTCCCAGTGACAATGAACAGTTGGTAGAAACCTGACCACAGATCACTGTCAGCAGCCGTTCCGCCCGCGACTCACGCCTGAGGCCTACCGGTGAGCCCGCCCCGAATGGCCCTCGGCGCGCACTCCGAGACATATAGCGGCGTCAGCATCGACGCGGCCCCCATGCCGAAGCCGGCGATCAGACGTCCCACGTACATGCAGGCGAGGGAGCCCCTGGACCCGGCTTGGAGAGCGACGCCGATGCAGGTCAGGAAGCCCGCGCCGACGAGGGGCCACTTCCGGCCAAATTTGTCCGCAATGAGGGAGGCCTGCGATAACATTTTAGGCTCTATCTTTTCGGTCAGTAGCGAGAGGTGAGGGGATACGCACGAACAGACTCGCGAAGAAACAGCCCGCTTGGAGGGTTGATACGACTGGAGAGCACCAATATCAGACGTGGCCCTTCCTTCTCTGATTCGCTAGAGAGGACTTACTGTTCTCGCTGAGCAGTGGGTTTTGGGTGTCGTCGTAGTGGTAATCCCTTGTTGAACCGGTCAGTACAGATACCTCTTGCTAGGGCGCTAAGGTCGTGCTCTCCTCACCTCTCGAATCGTGCGTATTCCAGAATTCCGCTGATGGCACCGATGCTGGGAGTTCGTCGATTTAGCATGCGTCGTCCGACGTCGGCGTCGACCTGCGTGTACTTACTCCCAGCCGAAGAGCATCCCACCAAAGCTTTGCTCGGGTGTTAGGTCAGTTTGCGGCGTCGGTACGGGTCAGCATGCGGTGGTCATACCAGGCTGGAAGCCATCAAGGTCAGAAACGCACAAACACCGATTGAGTTGAGGATTGAAGGCGTTCGAGGTGGCAGCGGACTTACCTGAACATGACAACGCGATCACTCTCCATCCGTAAATCTCGAGGGGGCTGTCGAGAGACTGTCAGCCCATGGTCCCGACAACAAGATACCAGTCGAGCAGCATACTCCTTTTTCATAGCATCATTGTGAACAACACGCGAAAGGAACCTCGCAATCAACCTTCCCATGGTGATGACCTCTCCTCGCACGCGAAGAAGTATACAGCGAATGCAATGGAACGGACTGTCTCGAGAGCTATATTCTCCAGCAAGGCGGCACGTTGAGAACAATGTCATCCAGCGAGAAACTTGGGGGTGTAGGCGGATAGACATAAATATAATCGATGCGCAACGACGCACTGGTCGATCCATGCACAGCATTTGCCATGCGTAGAATAACATGAGAAGGACAAGTCGAGTTTCTCATCTCCAAAATCTCGATGTTGCATGCAACTGATGCACAGGATATGCGCGAATTCTCCCGGGGATGCACTCGCCCGAGGGATCCTAAGTGGTACAGTCCGTTCCCTCGCCAGGCGCTGACCAGTCACCGACTTGTGAGATCCAGGAGCCGGCCTATCAGGGCGGTCTATCCTCTCCAGCATTCTGGATCGTCCTCCTGAGGGTCGGCCTCCACGCTATGAATATACGGGAGGATACGCAGGCAGGCCGTCGACGCCCGAGATACTGACAGAGATGTCTTCGAGAGGCTTTGGGCGGCCCTCTGGCATGTTGCCATCCGTCGAAGAACAAGCTTGTTCACCACGAAACGACTGAAGAATGTCGCCGCCGAGTGTTGGGACCGCCCCCCGAGTCCCGTTACCATCGCTCGTCCTCTGAGCCTCCATACTTGCAGACGAGTCTTGCGTGCACCTTCTAATATCATCCTGCGCACGTACTTAGCCCCCCGTCTTCTTCTCTGGTAGTTGCTGTCTCTTCTTTCTGGCAACTGGGTCAATCTTCCACGAGCACAAGGTTTTTCGGTTCCCCGTCCCTGCGTCGCGCGATTTGCTCCGTCGTTTCGAGCTGTTCTCAACGCAATGGAATACATGATGTGGCACTGATCCACACTACTTCGACTCTCTTCCAGGGGGCTTTGGCCATCGTCTAAGCGCAAAGCGGCTCGTTTGTTGCAGTGGAACCATGCCTCTGCGGCTGGGCACAGGAAGCCGCGGCACCGCAATAACGAGCAAAAAATAGTTCCAAAGGCTCCTCCTCGTTGGCTATCAGATCCAGGACCAAGTCAAGAGTACAGAGATTACTGAGCAAAGAGTTCTAGCCTAGCTGTGGCCTATCTCCTCCTTCAGCCACCCCGGGATAGCAGGCGGCCTCTCCCATCCGTCCAGATACGCCTCTTTCTTCAACCCCTCACCGGACGGTTTGGCATAAATAGCCGAGATGTACCACACCGCGCTCCCGGCGCTGATTGTGTGCTGCAGCGTCGGGATGACCGTGCGACTGTCCACCAGGTTCGAGTTCGGGTCGGCATTGACCAGCATCGCCTGCCTTCCCGTGTCCTCGCTCTCCAGTGCCCTGATCCCCACCGCCCCCTTGGACACCGCGAACGCGCCCCTCGCGCCGGGCGTCCACGCCTCCGGTGTGTTCAGGTCGTAGTTCCCAATCAGCTTCGGCTGCGTGCCCTCGCCCCTGGCCGCGTCGTACAGGTCCAGAAACCGCCCGTCGGGCGTCCGCTCGTTACAGATGGCGAACGACCCGTCGGCTGTCATCACCTCGCGGCCGGCCTCGATGTGGTGCGCGCGGAGGTGCCAGTTCGGCGTGGCCTCCTCCGTGGGGACGAGGTATGTCCTGATCTTGACGTCTGCAAACGGCCGCCAGACCGAGACCAGCACGGGCTTGTCGCCGCGGGACTCGATGCTGGCGTACTCCGACAACCTGCGGGTCTTCCAGTACTCGCCCCCGTCGTCCGACAGGCCAAGCTGGGAGGCCAGTGCGTACTGCTCCAGTGTGAAGAGCCCAGGAGGTGCCGAGTAGCCGTATGCGCTGCTGTACGCGAAACAGCCGTACTTTGCGTGAGTGCCTTTCATGGGGTAGCCACATGCCTGGCCTGATGATAAGAGCATACAGTGTCCGCCAATGTTACTGCGAGGCTTGTCAGTAAAAGTATAGGTCATGGCTTTCGGCTCCCACTCACGTCATTATATGGCCAGGCTTGTGCAACGGCCTCATCTTGGGGATGACATCCCATTGAGATTCCTCTTTCGAAGTCCAGAACGGGTGTGTCTCTGGCACAGCGAGGCAGATGAAAGCTAGACAAGCCCAGTACTGCGAGGAGGTCAGCAATTTTGGCCCAGAACAAGGGTAGAACATCACCCACCGGACTCCCTGGGCTGTTGTAGTTCTCGGCCATGTACATATTAGGGTAGGAATAGCCAATGGTCAGCGTCCCGGAGGAGCCCCAGATGTTGGGCTGTGTCTGCCACCAACGCAGGTGACGCAGCACAATACCCTTCACCATGCCCCAAGTCAGAGGCTTCGGTAGCTCGACGTCGGCGTATGCGAGGGCACCCCAGAACGAGCACATGGCGAAACGATATCCAACACTGCGTCCAAAGGGGATCGCCCGGCCTTCTTCGTCGAAATAGTGGGCTAGGTCGAGGGCAACCACCTGGGCGCGCTTCTTGAACTCTGCCGCTCGTTCGGGCTCTTCCTTCCCGGCAAGATTGGCGTACAGAAGCTGCAGAAAGTGGATCGCGAAGCTTGAGGAGTAGTAGTCCATCTCTGAGATCTGTGAGATGGGGCTATCAGGTGTAGCCAATGGGTCGGGACTCACGATGAATGTGCTCAGGGCCGTCATTAGACCACCCACTGCCTCGGTAGAATGTGTTTAGGTGTTCGATATCACTGTCCAGCCGTTCCTGGGAGAACTTGCCACCGTTTTTCTTGAGGCCGAGGTTGGCGAATACCCGAAACCACAGCCAGTTGGTGTTAGGCATGCTGGGTTCGAACGGTCAGCTCTCATCTATCATCATAGTTGTGGCTACCCTCACTTCTTCTCATTGACCGAGTTGCCCAGCCAATTCTCAACGTTCAACCTCTCCTGTGCAGACATCGAGTCCCATATCTGCGGTGCGACAGCCAGCGCAAAGCCTAATTCCAGAGGTCAGCCGTGCGGCCTCATCCTGGACAAGAAGAACACCGCCTACCTAGAGGGCACATCTCAACCATCCGCTGGTCGTTGTCTCGCGGAAACCCCCAGTACTCGGGGTTCTCGGGGTCTGTTCCCGCTTTGATGCCATCGATCCATAGCCTTTTCCCGTCATAGTCTCCATTTCCAGCCAGGAGACATGCAAGCCCCCACAGTGGACGACAGATTCCTTCAACTTCAGAGGCTGTCTGATCAAACCGGACACCGGTCGCACCTGGCACTCTCACGCGAGCCCTATTGGGTGAGAAGAACGGCTCAAGGGGATCCAACAGGGTTCGCAGGAGCTCTTGGACCGAAGCACGGTCGGAAATGTCAACTTTGGAGAAGGGATGAACTCCGTCATACCCGATAACCAGGCCGGTCTTGGTCGCCATTGTGGAGGATACTTCCGGAGGTTGGTGGGCTCAGGACCAGGTCTGAGTTGAGGAGTCAGGAAGTGAGAGTCAGATTACTTATCAGCCTGAGGACATCTCTCGTATGCCATTCTCCCGACCCCGATCCACAACCGACATACCAGAGAGAGCCACTCCGGGAATATTGCCGGAATGTTTGCAGTCGCATTTCAGCGTGGGACATAGTGAGGGGCTAAGAATCAGTGGGGTCTTCGAGCATCTTCCCGTGGCGGCTAAATAGGATCCTCACGCCGTATATAGTAATTACCTGCATCCTAGTCTCCCTCATTAGGAGAACCTTCGTGTCAGAAACATCCAAGAATTCCGCAGCGCAGTCATGGGGAGTCTATGCTTCTCGAGAAACCAGGTCGGTGATTTTAAGCAGAATATTGGCTAGATGGAATCCCCTGCCCTAAGTACTTGAGCGGTACTATAATTCACCGACTCAGCACATCTCAGGATATTTTTCTTTCCCCCTCTCCTCTCTTCGCAGGTAAATCAGTGACAACCGCTACGTAATATATAATTACAGTCACCAGTGCTCATCAGGGTGCTATTGAACGCTGTTCTATCACAGCAGCAAATCAGACCTTCGGGCTCAGGCTGAGCAACATCCAGATCCCAGAGGCAGGTTGATCGCTACGAGCATACCTCTCTGGTCCTGGGCAACCACGAGTCCTACGAGCGCACGTACAGAGAGGGAGTCGCAAAAGCCTCAGAATCTTCGTAAGAGCCATCCCTCAAATCCAAATCACCTGTCCCTGCTTCATCGGAGCGTCTGGGGGGATGGCGAGTCCAAGCCAAGTGGCTTTTAAAAATCAACAGATAGCCCGTTAAGAAGCATAACACAATCCACGCCAAAGGCAAAGCGAGGCAGAAAGGAGGATGGGACCTGGTGAGCGACAGATCCAATCCGAAGAAACCAGTCGAGGTCTAGCCGGCCGGCCTTTAGGAGAGAATAATATGCCTCTGTATTAATATGGACATGCAGCCTCGTTAGTCAGCCTGTTGATTTCTAGGACTTCTGATTCTAGACTGGGCGGCAATTGAATACTCGGGACGGCTTAACAATATATACTATACTATGTCTGACCCATATCCTAAGAATTGAGAGCCCACATGAAAATACAGAAAGAACAAACAAGTATGCTGGGTTTTGACACTCATTCACTGTCTCGGTACTTGACATATTAATAACCATTCCTTGGTCATTCAGTAGCAAAGAGCAGGCCGCACAGGCTAACTAGAATCTATTTTGCTCAACAGTCCCTGCCCGTTTATTTGACAGAAACAGGCTTGCAAATCAGAGTGCCCCACCAAGCTGAAGGGGCATGTGTCCGCATTCCAGTCCGACCAGGGCCCGCAGGCCACTTGGCACTTGCTGCAACCAACCCATCTACAACCGTCCTGGAAGCTACACCACGGACTTCCCACACAAACCAAAAAAAAGGAAAAAAAGGAAGAAGAAAAGAAAAAAAAAAGGAAGAAGAAGAAGAAGAAGAAGAAGAAGAAGAAGAAGAAGAAAGGAGGAACCGCCCGCCTCGTCGAGAATGCCATCGACAACCCGTTGCGAGCCCGATCCCACTGGCAGATGATCGAGAAGTGGGGCGCCGACCATTCCTGGGCGGAGCGGGCCCTCAAGCATGAGATGAAAAGCCGCCTGGCCCAGCAGCCGATCAAGCAACACGACGCAGCAGAGGTCAGCGCACCTCAGCACCCCCCAGCACGCGATGGACAGCCCATAAGAGGCTGCCTGAGGAGGGATGCTGCGGCCCACACACGGCCTGCAGGGACACCGGCGAGGCATGTCAGTTTTGCCGCCTCGGGGCCGCGATGTCTCGTCACCGACTCACCCTACGAGGGCCACTCCCAGGACGGGAGGGCATGGCGGCACGAACAGGCCGTGCAGATCCGGGAAGGCAGGATGCTTCAGGCTTTGTTGGGCGCCGAAGAGTACCAGCCCTACGTGAAGGCAGACCGCTGGGCTGACAGTGGATGGGAGTCGACCGGCCTTGTGGAGGACACACCAATGGGAGGGATGTCGTTGGAGATGGACTTGGAGGCTGCTCAATGGCATGCTCGACAGATGGAGTTTGACCGGAGGCTGGAGGAAAGCCATGACCTCGCAGAGCGGAACAGGGAGACGGTGGAGAAAGAGACCAGGAGGCTGTTCGGTATCGATACGATGGGGACAAGGGATTTTGTACAATACAGGCTTAGGCGGATGGGTAGGAGCCTCACACATACGTTGTGAGTACGTGTCAACTGTGCGTTGGGTTTGGACGCTTCACAGGACTACGTACTGTCCTTGCCTTTTGTCAGTGACGGCTTATTCATGAAGGTCAGATGGGCTGCCGGAGGACCCAAGCAGCCAAGCAGGAGCATGCTGTCCCTAAGCCCTTTCCAACTATCGTGATGTTGGTCTTGTGGAGGTTAAGGCTGGACTGAACTTTCGAATCGGATCGTTCTACGGCACGAGCGTGTCCAGATTTTGTGAGAGGGTGACAAGACTATCGAGATGAGGTTGACGAGTTGATCGAGCACTCTCTAGAAAATGTCAAAAGGATATGGCTCATGTGACAGCCCTGATAGTTGGAGACAAAAGCTGAAGAGGGGTCGCAGACTCTCACGATTGTACTTGGCGCAGTCACGCCAACTGCTCTCCAGTCTCAGAACGTGCAGTTCCGGGGGATGCGGAGTTGTTTGTAGAATACGCGCCCTTCTTGGTAGCGGGACTGGGACGTAAAGCGCAATGGCTCTGTCCAGACATGATCCGATCGATGTGAGACGAGATGCATTCAAGACGTGCAACATATCGTGTGGGTTGGTCAGAGGTTTAGGTTCAGAGACATCTTGGTCGGGCCAGGAGCTGGCTTGAACAGACGGAGTAAGTGGCCAAGGAAGCAGAGGTATATTGGAAGGAAGCCATGTCCTGTTGGTCCAATATCTTCGAACGTGGAACCTCGCGTGGATCACGGATCGGGCGGCTCAGCGAGAGGAGATGAATCATACGAAGGCAGAAGGTTTTCTGATCATTGACGTGTGTTCCTTGCCATCTTGGCCAACGAAAGAATGCTGAACGAGGCAGGTCTATTCTCGTTCCGGAGACCATCCGGCAGCCATAAAACGCGTCCCGGAGAGCATGACCTCCGGTTCAGAACGCGTCACATCAGATTACTTCTTTATTGTGATCTGTGACTTTTGAGACATAGCAATGTTTGGAAGTTGGTGTCGGACTTTGTGACTGGAATGCCGTGGCGGCGGACGGCTCCCCTGTCCGCCTGCGTATAATGCGTGTTGTTCATTCCAACGCGCCGGCGAGCGACGCAGTCACTCATCTCGATGGAATTCCTCTCTCCGTCATATTTAAGAGAAATGCCCGTGTGTATTCGAGCAAGGCTGTGCAGGAGCTCTTCTCGCTCTTTCAAAAGTCCAGCAGAAGCTGTCGCTCGTTTCCTCTCCATTTCTTTCCTACCTACTTCAGCCCTCTCTTTTTTTCCCCCCCTCTCTTTCTGCTAGGCGAGAAGCAACGGCCAGAGATCCCTCTTGTCCGTATTCCCTCTTCTACCCGTCCACTCGTTTCCAAACAGTATCGACCGCAAGCACAACGCAAGATGGGATTCTCCGCATCTCTGCTGGCGAGCCTCCTCGCCTCCACAGCGGCAGCACAGGGCATTGCGCCGGGCGTCACCATGATCACCCGCATCGGTACAGTCACCGCGTGCTTTCCATACAACAACGGCGCGCCCCCAACTCTCTCTCTCGGGCCCACGCCTGTGGTCTCGAGCCCGCACGAGAAGGGACAGCCCATCACGGTGAACATCGAGGCGCCCAACTGCAACTCGTGCGGCTGCCAGGGCGACGGCTGTACCGCTATCAACGTCTACCAGACCACGTACCAGGCCTTTGGCAGCGCCGGGATCACCAACCAGGTGTATCACGTTACGGAGACGTACAAGGGCGTCTCGAAAAAGCCCCGGGTGAGCACGACGGGCTTGCCGTTCGGCTTCACCACCACGGTCTCGACGTGCTCTACGTACGAGACGCCTGTCACGGCGACGATAACGTGTCCAGTGACCACGTGCCCCTATGTCAAGGGTCTCTCCACGCCTAGTCCCGCGCCTGCTGGTGTCTCAGCTTACGAGTTCTGCACGACGCCGGTCCCGGCAGCTCCCGGTTTGGGCTCCCCCGGCCCTGGTCCCTCTGGATCTGCTTCGAAGGGGGGCGCCGGCGCGAATGCTGGAGCTGGTGCGAAGGCTGGGTCTGGTTCCAATGCCGGAGCCGCTGCGAACGCTGGACCCGCTGCGACCGCCGGCCCTGGTGAGGCTGCAGGCTCCGGTGCGAACGCTGGATCCAGCTCGAACGCTGGCTCTGGTGCGAACTCTGGATCCAGCTCTGCGGCTGGTAAGTGCACATCCATTCCTCCTCCTCCTCCTCCTCCTCCTCCCCCCTTTCACCAATGACCGCTCGAGACGGGAACTGAACAGCTGCAAATCCAACAGCCCCGTCGTCCGCCGGCCGGTCCCTGGCCCCTCTCGTCGGCGGCCTCGTGGGCTTCATCGTTTCGTTCATTGCCGTGTATCAGTGGTAGGGGCACCAAAGTAATCTTTTAATCATGTCGGGGTGGTCGTGCTGGATCTGCGAGGGTGTGTTGGTGTGCCTGGGCATGCGGTCACTGGGTTTCGTATTTCGAATGGACGCACAATCGTCCTCCGCTGGGGGTAAGGCGGTTTAATATACTGTACAAAGTTGCTGTCTTCTCTCATCAAGGAATAGTCAAATCTCATCTGGATACTCGAAGATCATCTCAAGAAGTATGTGGAGCCCCACGAGGCATCGAGAGGGCTGGCGCTACAGCACCCGTGGAAGCTATTGCTGAGCAGCCCCCGTGCCGTGTTGCGAACATGCCGAGGCGATTTGACGGCCGTCATCGCTAAGTCAGATGGATCGTGCATGGCTTACCTGAGGCGTGTTCGTGCTGGAGTGGAAACGCGTGAAGTGCACCGCAATCAGGTGCCATGTCGTAGATGATCGTGTCAGCAGCGGCCTAATTGAGTTCGATATCCAACTATTCCCTGACCCACCTCACAGGAAAGGGGGGAGAAAGAAAAAAAGGACAAGAGAAAAGAGAGAGGATTGTTGGCTCTTGTAACCTCCTACAGGGAGCAAGTTGCCCTGTAGAGCTACTCAATTGGAAAATGAGGGAGAAGAGAAAGAAAAGAAAGAAAGAAAGGAAGAAAAAAAAAGGGGGGGGGGGGAGGCTGATCACGTGCAGCCCGCTGTCCTAGACTACCAAGCACCTGGAGCCTCAGTATTCTTCTGGTCATCCGAGCCCAAACCAGGCAGTATTGAGTAGCGGAGCCGTGCTCCTTCCATTATTATATATTTATAGCTGCAGTGTACGTAGACAGGAGGTGTCACTAAATAGTATAGACCAGTGTAAAACCGTCAAGCAATATGACCGCACGCCACCATGCACCCACGCCCGGGGTATCCCACTCCGTCATGTTCGGGGGCCTTCTCCAACCTCTTGAAGCTGAAAATGCGCTCATATGCTATGTAACAAACAGATGCAGATGCAACTCTGGGCGTCCGTGTTGAGCCCGGTTCAGCGTCAGGCGGTAGCCTCCTCCGCTCTTGGTGTTGGTACATCATCCCCTTCCTCACCTCCTTCGGCCTCAGGTTCTCCTTCATTCACGACGACGCTCCCCGTCTCCTCTTTCTCGGCTTCGGCGTCTGGAGGGGCCTCATCACCATTTGTCGTGCCGCTCCCCCTTGTCGGTGGCAATGCACTCGTTGTCTTGTCCCGCCTCCTCCGCCTCGCGCTCCTCTCATCTTGCGCTGTCCTGCGCCTGGCCTCTCGCCTCTTATCATCGCCCTCGTCATCACCCTCCCGCATGCCCTGCAGCAACATGGCCGCCCGCTGCGCAACATCGTCTTCTTCCTCCCTAGGCGATGCCAGCGAGGCAGGGGAGAGCAGATTGCCAGCTGCGCTGCCATTGGCCGACGTGTCGTCCGTAGCGTGGCTGTCGGTGCTCTTGGCACTTTGGAGTCCGGCCTCCGCCTCGGGGATCTCGTTGAGATCGGGTATCTTCTGCCCCGAGGCGACACGGATCTGATGCTTGTTCTGGAGCCGCGCACGTCTCCTGCGGTCTCTTTGGTCTCTCGTCTGCGGGGCCGCGGCCCGTAACTTCTCGAGCAGGCTGTCCATCGCCCCTGCACTACTAGGACTGACAGGGCCCCCGTCGGCGCGGCCGTTGGCGGACACCTTGAGGTTTGCGTTCTTCCGGCGCATAGACTCCTCATTGATCCTGCGCTGCTTCTCGAAGGTGACGTTCTTCTCACGAGACTTCTTCCACTCGCTGATGAAGAGTGCCAGCTTGGCGAAGAAATCCCGGCGGGCATTTTCGTCGGTGGAATCTTCTCCATAGAAGGCCATAATCTCGTTGTAGGTCCGCGACATCTCCTCCAGATACAATTCCATCTGCTCGGCCTTGCGCCTGGCCTCCTTCATGCAGCGCTGCACGACCTGGGAGACGCGGTCCTGCGGGTGGAACTTCTTAGGATCAGACAAGTTGCCGCTGTCGAGCGACATCTGGACGTTCCGGACGTTGTCGATGTACTTTTTGGCGTCGGTCTGCAGTTGCTCGATGTTGATCTTCTGCGCGATCATGACGCCCTGGATGTCGTCGACGAACGAGTCCCATTCAGGGTACTGCTGCCGGACGATGCGCTCCACGAGGTCTGCCAGCGTGGACTGGTTCTTGTCATCCTTTACCATGCCGAGTCGAGCAAGCGAGCTAAGCTTGAAACCACGAGCCTGCTTGTTCGCGTCGTTCATGTAGTTACCGATATCCAGAATCAGACCGAGGACGTTCATCAATGACACGGAGTCCCTCAGCGACTCAGAAATATCGACGACTTGCCGCATCTTCTCGGTGATCTCCTCGTAATCAGCCTCGAAGCTTCTTGTCAGTGCCAAAGCTCGCATTCTGCTCTTCCAGTAGTAGTGAAGTTCGAACGAGGTCTGCAGGTAGATCTGATCTTGCCTCGTAAGTTCGGCCGGATCTTGCTCACGAGCAACATTCATAGCGTCCGGCCCCGTCCAGTCCTTGCTGTAAGGCGCCATCTGCTTAGAAACGTTTTCTGGGATGTTGCACATATCATCCTTCTGCAGGAAGTCCATAACCACGGGGTTATCGAGGACATCGCCATCACAGTGAATGATCATTTGCACCACCTTGTCAACCGAGTGCTGAGAAAACTTGGCCAAGGCAATTTCTAGTGTACACATTAGTCGGCCGCATCAGCACGCGGGAGACGCGGTTGGGGGACTTACCGAATGCTTTCCGCAGATCATTGGAAATAATCTGCTTCTTGTCATCCTTCTTACCAGATGCCGTACCGAGCTTCTTGGCCTCCTTGGCCATGAAGAGCTTCTCGACCTCGTCCAGGATACCCCTTTTGCTGAGCTCTACATACTTCTCCTCCCTGGCTTCTGCTGTCGGAGCGTGTGCAGCCCAATGGGTGGAGGATGCCTCGTCGACCTTGTCCCAGTGGAGTGCCTTGAGCTTCTTCTTTGGCCTGACGACTGGCAGCCCGATGCCGGTCGTGGAGGGCAGCCCTCCTTGTTGCGGCAAGAAGTGGCCATGCATAGCACCGGGCATCGGCGGCGGCGGAGGGGCGCCTGGAATGCGTCCTATGGTTCCTGGTGGGGGCGGCGGAGGGGGAGGCGGCGGAGGACCACCACTTGCCGTGACTGGCGACAGCAAGCCCGAGCCCGGCATCGGCGGCGGCGGCGGCGGCGGCGGCGGCGGGGGTGGTGGAGGAGGAGGCGCGCCGGGAAGTTGGCCAGGCATCGGTGGAGGTGGTGGAGGCGGCGGCGGCGGCGGCGGCGGAGGTGGAGCTGCCCCAGCGCTGGTGACCTCGATCTTGGGAGTGTCCTCGCTGGGCGTAATCGGGGACTGGATCTCGAGGCTGGGATGGGACGGCCCTGTCGTCGCATCCTGGTCATCCTCGGAGTCACTAGCATCGAATCTCTTGACCGCGCCCCTGATCTCACCCATGAGACCACTGGCCTGCTTGGGATCCAGAAGCGGCCTGCGAATCTCGACAACGCGTGGCTTCTCGTAGACGACATCCTCGTCTCCGCTGGCAGCATCTTCGATGATCTCCCCTGCGGAGTCGCGTTTTCGGGGCACCCTCGTGTTGCGGTTGACTGTGCCAAGCATGCTGTGGGTAAAGTCCCTGGCCATGGGGGCGTCGAAGCCGGAGCCGTCCATCTCTTCCCTCAGAGCACGTAACTCGTCGGAAGGCCCAACCTCTTCTCCCCACCGTCTGCCTTCCAGCTTATACTGTGTCTTCTGCCGCTCGAGCTGTTTGGCGAGACGCTCCATCAACCGCTCACGGTCAAGAATGCCTTGCGCGCGTGCCGGGTCTTCCACGCCAAGTGTGCTGCTGTTATTAGCAGCCTTGGACGCTGCCACGTCCTGGGCATCCCGAAGCATAAGATAGAGTTCACGTGTCTCGAGCTCGTTCCGCTGGGCTTCCTTGGCCCGAATCGTCTGAAGGTTCTCGAGCTCGGACTTCAGGTTCTCGGCCTGCCTTTTCTGGGCGTCGATGAACCTGGCCTGCTCGTCTAGCTGCCTCTGGAGCTTGGCCACGAGCCCGTCAGCACCGAGTTCCAGCTGCGCCTTCACCTCGTCCCTCTCGGCCATCGCGGCCTCTGCTATCTGCCGGGCCTCGAGGGCCTCATCGAGGGCCTGGCGGGCCTCAGAGTCCGTGTGTAGCTTGTCCAGGAGACTCTGAACCGTGAAGTTGAGGCTCTGCTTCAGGTCCATGTCCGGCAGCCGCCGGTCCATGGCGACGTAGCTCAGCATCGAGTCCACGAGCTGGAACATCCGCAGCCTCTCCTCCCCATCATTGTCCCGAATGAGAAGCAGATGCTGTAGCGCAGAGACGAAATAGTCGTTCGTCTTTGTGCCCTGCAGGCGCATCTGAATAGCATCCACGATCTGGACAGGGTCGGTGAGGTCCTTAACCTCGGCTTCTATGCTGTCCTTGATGCTGCTGTTCTCCCGCTCGAGCATGTCCTCATAGTCGATGGCCTCGTTCGTGCGGTACCGCTCGATCTGCTTGTCTATGAGGTCGTACTGAAAAGACTCCATCTTGCTCAGGATACGCTTGATGCCGCAGGCCCCGAACTGGGCGCGGATGTGCATCCGCAGCTGGAGGTCCTTCTCCGGGGCGTCGATAATCATGTTGATGAGGATGAGCGTCGCGACAGCATATTCCATGAGTAGGTTCTCCATGCCCACGCCACCGCTCCGGACCTCTTCGCTCGCGCCGACCAGGCTGCCCATCTTCCCCCGGCCGTCGACGGTGACCTCGACAAGCCGCATCCATGCGTCGAAACGGCCATTCTCGTTATGCTGGTTCTTGACATTGTCCATCGCCTGGATGACCTTGACATGGCCGTCGCCGTCGCCCCAGTGACATAGGAATGTCAATACCTCGCTGACCAGCTTCCGGGTGCTTAACCTCGGCGAGATGAGGGACGTCGCCAAAGCTATGATGACCTGTTGGTGTGCCAGAGCATCGTCTGCGCCGAACTTGTTGTTCATGAGCGCCTTCAGACACTTCACGATATCGTACTCCCGGTCGAGACTCTTGGCGTCTCCGCGGTGCGTTCCTGGGCCGTCTGGCTGTGCCGGCCCAGCCGCTTGCTTCCGGTTAATTTTCAAGAGAAGGGTCGTCAGGGCGACCTGGCCTTGACACTCAATGAAACGCCTCACCCACCCGATCTGCTGTGTCCGCAGGTTGACCTCCAGGCTCCCCAGGCCCTTGGTATCAAGACTGTTGTCCATGACCTTCCTAACGTACCACTCGGGGCTGCCTTCCTCCGCGGCGGATGCCGCAATGTCGAAAGTCTGGTAGGACCCGGGCTTGGTCGAGATCCTTCTCTTCTGTTCGCCCTGCCATTCGGTGAGCCTGTCTTGGTAGATCAGGGTCCATTTCTTCGCGGAAGGGTAGGCGAGCATCTGGCGCTGGGCCTGCTCCGGGAGGTTGTGCCAGCCGCGCTTCTGCATCAACTGGAGGAACATCTGATCGATCAGCTTGTCGTCGGGCTTCGGGAAGTTGAAGGCATCGTTAGGGCTGGTCGGGGAGAGGCCTCCTGGAAACTTGGTCAGGCGCTGGGAATCCCGATTGGAGAGGTGAGATGAGTAGCTGCTCTGGGAAGAGGCACTGGGCAGTGCCGGTCTGGAGGAGCGACTGGATGTGTTTGAAAGGTCATAGGATCCTCCATTACCTGAGAGTACGCTGGACTGGTCCGCCGAGCTTCTTCCTAGCGACGGCGCATAGGCACTGTACTTGGAAGCATGAGAGTCGGGATACCCGCTGTCCCTCGCGGGGCCCCACTGCTGGAGCTGGGTCGAGCGACCGGTCGTTGCCATTGTCATATTCGACAGATGCCTCCCGGGCGGCGGCCGGGGGCCGGAAAGGTGCTGTCCATAGCCCTGTATGGAGGAAGGATCAAAGGTAGGGTACTGATGGAAGTCCGCAGTGGCCTTGTTCAACTGATGTGGCAGCGGTTCCCTCCGGACCGGAGTCTGGTCCCCCTTGGGCAGGTATTCGACGGGTACCGGGGAGCGCCGGCCGTTCGGGGTACTATCATAAGGTATTGTCGAGAAGACACCCGCCACCTCGTTGATGCCACCTCCTTCTGGCGACAGCGGCTGGTCCACCGATATTATCGACGAGTCCCGGTTGTGACGAGAGGAGCGTGACATGATGCTGGCGGCATCCTGCTGGCCCGGGCCCAGGTTTCTGCCCTCATCGCTCGTGTGCCTCTTGTCCTTGTGCTTGCCTCTAGAGAAAAGGGAGGCCATGTTGCGATTGGCCGGACGACGACCGCCGTTCGTGATCAGTCGTCTGTGTCGCGTGCCTATGATGCCGGTAAGTATGCGGGATGTTGGATTGACCCCGGGAGCGACGGCTAGTTGCTCGGGGGGGAGGGGGGGCTCGAGGAGGAGGGAGATCCGACGTGGAGCGGCGAGGTCAGCGTGGCTCGCAGGGGCGGGTGGGATCGTCCTCAGGTGTCGAAGGTGTCCTGGAGCACAAGGCCGATCGCATCGTAGCCCTACAAGCCGCGATCGGTTGCAGGTGGTGATACCGTGGTGGTGGTGGTGGTGGTGGTGGTGGGAGAAGGGTGTGGATCTGGATCAACGGGTGAATGCGCGCAGTGAGGTCTGCGAGCGCATGATCCAGGCGTGCTCTAGCATGTGGCAGTCAGCAGCGTCCAGTGGTACCGATGCCACAGGCCACACCGATCCCGGCGTTCTGTGGGTGTCGCGTTTTGGTGTTGTGTTGGCGGGCCTGGCACAGAGAGACCCAGGCTGATGATGGTGGGAAGGCAGTTGGCAGATCGCACCGAAAGTTTGAGGTGAGGTCTGGGATCGCGGCAGCGGACATGACATGGAATGGAGAGAGGGTGCAGGGGGGGGTGGGTTCAACCTTCAAGGAAGCGAGGCGTCAGTAGCGCAGCGGCGAGACGGGCGTGTGGAGAGGGCTGGTTGATATCCCCAGCAGGGAGAGGGTTGCGTTAGGGCGGGTGGCCCGTGTTGCAGCCGGCCCTCTCACTATTGTAGAGGGAATGCTGGGCGTGCGACCACCAGCCAAGGATCCCCGGCGGGATCCCCCCAGGCGGACGAATCTCAGGGGCGGGCGCAGGCACAGAATGCGACCCCTCCCCAGGGACGGGACCGTCTTTCCTCCTTGGAATGGGGTGTGCTTCCTCCTCGTGTGCTCTGCCAAACCCAGGGGCAACGGCTAGGACTTAGGCCTAATCTTATCACCTGGCCTATCATCGAAAACCACCACCACCACCACCACCACCACCATGGGGGGTGGCACCATTCCTGGACCGCCGAACGAAGGAATGAATGGATGACTGAACGGATGAATGGCATTTTGCCCACCGGCTGGACCGACTGCTCGTACTATAGCAGAGTTCGTACATAGCACACGTCAACCATGCGACACGGGGCGCATCGAGTCATGAGGGCGTTCACGAGCCCGTACCGAGATCCCCGCCTCCCATCCAACCCCGTCGCGACTATGCAAGCAGCGGCCGACATTGCGCAATGAAACGGGCGAGGTTTCAAAAGAGGAAACCACCCCCAGACCAGGCCGTACATAGTAAGCTTTTTGCTACGGGCAATATCAGACAGAAAAAGTATTATCCTATTGTCCGACCCTCCCCTCCCTCACCAGACGAGGAGCATCGGCAGATCTTCATGCGTCGACTGGCCCGAAGCCTGTTGCCGCCGGGCCATCCTGGCCATACTCACACTCTATCAAACAAAGGGCGCCCGGGCATTGACGAACATGGAACCGAGATCAACAACGCATCGTGAGGCTGGCAGGTGAACTGGACGCAAGCAACGGCACCCACCTTCTCAGGTCTCCGATATGGCTTCACACGGGGCCCCACCGAGCCCGCACGCCAGGGTCCTCGGCACGTCACGCAGTAGTAGGTGGAAGAGACTGACTATGTTAGAACAATACCTGTGTAGAAACTCATCACGGACCCTAACCCTCCCTTCCCCGTCACAGCCACCCGAAGCGAGCTTAAACTCGACGAGGTGTCGTCTTCCTCGTGAATGCCCTCCTCGTCCTGGAACTCGGGTATCCGGGCAGGCAAGGTAAAGTCAAAAATAAAAATAAAAATTCAATAAATCAAATTTTCAAATTTTTTGAAATAAAAAATAAAAAATAAAAAAATAAAAAAAATACGAGAACCTTGGCCGCCTACCCGTGTTCTATTCCTGTCATGCATCCGTGTTACACGGGCTGAGCGAGAGGCCACGGGTGATTCCTGACTGCCACTCCCGGGACCGAATCCTCCTTGTCCTCGTCAGCCCTCTCGACCCGGAACTGCCAACTCGGCCCGCCTTCCTCAGACCTTCGCCTCGCGACACACCACCCCTCTGATAGTGATAGTACTTGGCACCTGGCAGGACAACAGACCGTTCTTGAAAGATGGGCTCGGCAGTGTCCACGGCAAAGGCAAGAAGAAAGCCCCCAAGCGTCCCAAGACCCTGCGCCTTATTACCCCAGAGTGCTGACCGGGCCCCCCCCGCCCCTCCCTCGCCAGACCCTCATCGTCCCCGCGATAATAGCCCTCCTCGTCTTCCTCCTCGCGACCTATATCCTGCTGCCCCTCTGGCAGCGCTACCGGTCCAGCCGGTACGGCGCGTACCTCCCGCTCGAGTCCATCTCGTCCGGTACAATATCCCTGCGGTACCGGGTACAGAACGCCATCGCGCGGTGGGTCGTGCCCTCGACCTGGCGCGAGCGGATACAGGACCGGCTGGTGGTGGCTGTTGGTCCCGGGTCGGACAACGGGTACAACTCTGACGAGGGCGAGGAGCTGGATGAGGTGCCGGAGGATGAGGACATGCGGGCACGGCTGGACAGGGAGGCGAGGCGGAGCAGGAGCAGTGGGAGGCCGGACCTGGAGAGGCGGCTGAGCCGGGAGTAAGTACTGAAGAGACGATGCCGGGCCCTGATGGGGTCCCTCAGAGCAGATGCTGACAGGGTGTCCACAGCCTAGAGGAGGGCTTCAGGGACGACAGCGACGACGAGGCCGGGTCCCCCGTCCGGACGAGGTAGTCTTTCTGGGGCGCATCTTTGGCGCGGCGTTTCCACTCAGTCACAAGCAGCCTACGGATATCCATAGCCGCAGCAGGCCTCAATGGCCACGCTGTGCGAGTGCAAGCGACTACAGGGAGACCTCGGCATACTGCCGGCATCTCGGGGGTGACTTCTCGGCACCCAAGGTCATCAATCAAGCAGCAACGCGGGCCCGTGAGGTTCAAGCTGCACTGCAGTCACCGATAGAGACGACGATATCTGAAGAGATGTTTTCCTAGATGCCCACCGTATTCCCAATGATGCCCATAGCCAATACGGGCGACCATCAGGTCTGTAGAGGAGGTCAGACGCCGGCCCATCCAAGCGATGTGACCAGGGGAGCGTATGCCATGACACCGTTCTCGACGGCTCTGAAGAGGGCGGTGTGCCCCCGTCTTCCCGGGCTGGTCGGCACCTGCCAGGGGGATAGCTATGCACTGCAGTCGACCCATACTCACAGGCTCACAAATAAGAGTCCAGAGGACAGGTGTAGGACATGCGAGAACGAGAGGTGGGGGTGGGGGCTGCATAAGCTGAGGCAGAGAAGACCTGGGTGAAACAAAGCAGCGGCGGTGGCAGCAGCCGGACCTTGGACACGAGGAAGCACTCTGTCAAAGCAGGTGTCTACAATCACGCGAGTGTGATACTCTACAGCGGATGATCAGGACATGAGCAGAGTCGCAGGTAGGCTTGGTAGGTCATTGATCGTGCTGGTACTCCACAGGCCCCCCAGTATCCATCCCGTCCCGGCAGAGGGTCAACTTACACCACGTTGCCTTGCTGCAATCCCACTCCCACTCCCTTGCCTTGCAGTGATACCAGACAGGACCTTGTTGGTCCAGTCAGCCGCCAGCCTCGCCTCACCCAACCTTGCCGGCTATCCTTGTCCCGTACTCTGCGCTAGTATTATCTAGAATGGCCCCTCCCACAACACCTTGGCGGGCTGCGTTTTTATATGACTGAACAGGATCCCCGATGCCAGGCTCTCTCCCCTTGATCATCTCGATTCGAACCGAGCCGCAGAGGTGCATATCTGAGAGGAGGGGGCAGGGGGGGCCCAGAACGGACCTTGGACGCCAGCCCGAGCTTATCGAGGGGTACCACGACGCACACGCCACATGCCACCATCTTTGGCCAACACCTCGCATCACCTCGACTGACCCTAACTAACCTAACCAGAACTAAGCTACTGTCCGTCAGCCCAGCTCGGCCACCTCTAACTAACCAACCGCGGCGGCCAGATTCTCGACTACGCCTTTCTGACGGCCGCTTTCGAGCCAGCCCTCCCCGTTCACATCTAGGATTCTCTTTTCGGCCAGACGAGGCCCTTCCACAAGCTCGTTTCCTCCTCACAGTTCCACCCCCACCCCTTCAGCAGGCACGGCCAACCCCTCCTTTCCCTGCTGCGGAGGACTAAGAACCTATGACCACGTCGGTGCCCCACGATCATTGGCGCCGTCACTGCATCACTGGCCATCACTCCTGGGGCTGCCCAGGGCCCTCTAGAGACGGTTTAACTGCTCCGTACCTAGGTACCTCTGGGGCACGGGGCTTATCACTTACTCGCCCGCCTCTTTACCTTAAGTCACAGGTCACTGCCTGCCAACCCGGGCAATAGACCACAGCTCGCTCTCTTCTCCGCCTCCCCCCCCCCCCCTCCTTCCCTCCCTCCCTCTCTCTCTCTGTGTGTTGTGTCATGCCACTTGGTGCCTTGGGCGGGCTTTCCTCTTCCATCCCCACCTCACTCTCCAGCCAGGAGCAAGCGTCAACCTGCTCGTCACTGCCCCGCTGGACTGTGTCCTTCGCAGCCGTGCTGGTCCATCCTTCTGTGTTCCCTCTCGTCTCCTTCGAGGACACCTCCGACCTCCTTCACTACGTCTTGTTTCTGTCGTCCTCCGCCGCGACCATGAAGTCTGTCCGCCTCCCCAAGTCCTCCGTCAAGACCTCGGTCGTGCGGCACGATGAGCACCCCGAGCGCCTCGTCCTCGACCCTACCTGCCCCATCTGCGCCGTCGACATGGGGACCAAGTCCCCGGAGGGCGTCAGGGAGAGCTACGCGGTCACGCCCTGCGGGCACGTCTTCGGCAACGTGTGCATCAAGAAGTACCTGGCCATCACCGACAAGCCCATGTGCCCCGTCTGCCGGGCGGACCTGTTCCACGCCTGCTCGCACCCGGTGCTGCCCTCGCCCTACGACCCCAAGAAGTCCCGACTGAGCCGCGACGAGGCCGCCGCGAAGGCCTTCCCCGACGAGCCCCAGCACACGGACTGCCGGTTCTGCCGGCACCGCAGGATCAAGCACGCGAGGCGGATGCGGAGGCAGGAGGTCCTCGAGGCCGCGGCGAGGAAGGGTAGTGGTGGGTCGGGGTCGTCGGAAGGTGGGGACAGCGACGATAGCGAGAACTCGGGCGGGAGCCCCGGCAGCGCGACCAGGGGGCTGAGGTTGGCACTACAAATTATCCATATCACGGCTGCTCTGGCGAGGCTGACGCTGGATGCTGCTCGTATTAGGAAAATCAAGGTGCCTCCCGAGGACGAAGGAAGCGACGGTGGAGAGTACAACGAGGACGGCGAGGTCGAGGGCGACATCATCGTGCCTTACTCTCCACGACTACTGGCGGACGGCAGCCTGCCCCCCGTCCCTGGGCCTTACGGCCACTGGGATCTCGCGAACAAGGGGCCGGACTGGAAGTTCTTGGGCTGGTATGACCAGCAGGAGCCCAGGATGAAGACGAAGGCCGAGCACTTCTCGTGATGCTGCTGCTGATATGCCACCGCCGAGGAGGCGACATGCCTGGTTCCATCGGGTGGCTAACCGACGGCGAGAGGGCTTGCCGCTCGCCATGATACTTTGTTATGGGTTAATATGACCGGACCCGCAGGACTCGGCTGAATCGACGGGCGGACATGGATATCATTCGGGGGGCACAAGCGGGCTATCTGGGATACATGGGCGCCTTGGAGCAATGGGGCGGGCTCTCTCTCTCTCTCTCTCTCTCTCTCTCTCTCTCTCTCTCTCTCTCTCTCTCTCTACCACTACATGGGGGTTTCCGGCTAGTCCGTCACGTGGCTTTCTAGATCAGGATCCCCATCGCTGAGCAACTGGTATTTGCTTCGGGTTACGGCCCCTGTTGGGTTTGCGGAAAGGGCGAGACCAGGACGGTTTGGGGAGGATAACTCCAGCATGGGAAGCTTTCATGTCAAGTTAGGCAGGTCGTATCAACAAGATACGTTGTTTGCCCATTTCCCCATGTTCCCCTGGAATTCGCCCATGAGTGTACGATGCATTGACAGGCCTCGGAAAGGCTTCAGAGAAGGGGTCAGGTATTGGCAACGGTGGATGGATGGACGGATTGAACCGGGTGGCACGCCTTGGGAGCGTCTGCCTCGAAACGACCGCGACTGTCCCCCTGGCCACGCTACCTCTCCATACTGCTACCTCTTGAGGCCAATCTGCCTACTGCGTGCGGAGCTGCCGGGGAAAAAAAAACTCATCCGATATACTCCGCGAACGCATTCCACCCCTCGTCGTCCTGGAGCCCCTGGAGGTCCAACGCGTTAAAGCAGAGCAGCGCGTCGATATCGCCCTCCCGGGTCCGCGGCATGAAGTAGATATCGCTCCTCAGCGGCACAAAGTCCGGCCGCCTCACCAGCGCCGGCCTGCCCAGCAGCGGGCCAAAGTCCTCCGAGTACGACCCGAGGTGCGCCCACGACGACGTCCCGATGTCCGTGTCCGGGTCGAACCCCGGGACGTACGAGATGCGGGACCGGTCCGCCTCCCGCGCGATCTCCGTGGCGAACCGCCGCACGAAGGACGCCGTGTTCACCGCCAGCACGTCCCGCCGCATCGAGGCCGCGAGGTCCCGCAGCTCCGCGGCGCAGACCTCCCCGAAGGTCGACCTGGAGGTCGCCGGGATCACCAGGCCGCCTGGGTACTCGGCGGGCACGCCGAGGGCGGCCCGCGCGTTGAGCGCGCGGTTGAACTGCGTCCGGGTGGTGCCGGGCGTGCCGCGGCGGCGGGACCGGATGCGGGTGATGCGCTGCCAGCAGAAGGCGCTGAGCGCGTCGTTGGTCGAGATGTAGGACACGGGAGGGGGTTGGGATGGTTGTTGTTGTTGTTGTTGTTGTTGTTGTTGTTGTTGTTGTTGTTGCTGTTGTCGTTCTCCCCCCTCCTCGCCGGTCGTGCCGCTGCGCGGTGTTGACGGCGGCGGCGGTGATGGTGCGGCCATGTCCTTGAGCCGGGCCAGCTTCTGCGCCGTGAAGCGGTAGTACCGCCACGAGAAGGGCGAGCCAGGCTCGGCGGCGCTGGGGGGCGGCAGGCCGCTCTCCACCCGCAGCCAGCCGAGGCCCGTCTCCTCGCCCGGCGGGAGCAGCGGGACGAGGCCCCTGCGGTCGCGGTTGGCCTGCTCGACCGCGGCGGCGGGCAGCGGCCCGCCGCGCAGGGCCGCGGCCAGGAGGCGGAGGCACTGCTCGATGCCGCTCATATCGATGAAGTTGTGCTGGGCCGCGCAGTCGAGCAGCAGCCCGCCGTCGACCAGGCTCGCCTGCAGCGCGAGCACGGGCGCCGGGTCCCCGTCCGTCTCCGTGTAGCCCTCCGGGAACCCCCCGCGCGGGGCGAGGACGCGGCCGTCCAGCATCGAGATCGGCCCCCGGGCCCGGACGAGCTCCTGGTAGGGGGCGCACAGGCCGCGGCAGTCGCGCACCCGCACGATGCTGTTGGGCGGCGTCCACCCCGGGCAGGGCGCTACCTTGAAGATGCCGCCCTCGCGGATGACCTTGCCGGCCAGCCAGGGGACGGCCGTGGTCACCTCTAGGGCGGCCCTGGCGATACCGTCGAGGACTGCGGCCTCATGCTTCTTGTCGCTGACGGGAAAGGCTAGTAGCAGATGGCTGTAGGACTTGAGGAAGGGCAACTGGCCCAGTACGTCTTCCAGGTGGTCGAAGGCGCTACCCATTGTGAGACACCGAGTGCGGGCGAATTGTGCCTCTGACCTCACACATGGCATGCCAGCAACCTCTGCTGGGGTGGGCTCTCGTCTGTTGGTCAGAGAGGCTCGTGATACCGAGTCCTGACAGCAGCGCAGGTCGGGATATCACCGCGTTCCTAGCCTCACCTGTCCGCTGGAGTATTTCTGTTCCGGGTGTGGCTGGTGCTGGAGTAAATTGTGTCCGGGTCTCAGTCCATCATTATCATCATCGTTATCATCATCATCCATCCAGCCTATCCAACAATAATACGTCGTGGGTTGAGAAGCGGCAGCCTATATAATTACGCACTTGGACAATCTATTCGAGTACACGCCCTCGCACGCAGCCTTGCCTTTCTCCTCCTGGTCCCGGCTGGTGGTCTTTTGATGGTGGTTTTTTTTTTTTGGGGGGGGGGGGGGGGCCGGTCACACATTGGTTTGTTTGGTCAGGTTGGGGAGGCGGGACAATATTTGGGCACCCAAGAAAAGGTGGGGGGGC